>CAUYRT010045550.1:0-68150 GCA_963574885.1 Lepilemur ruficaudatus
TTTTCATTGCCAATTTTTTCAGGGTTTTTTTTTGATTCAAATTTTTTTGTTTCAATGGCTTATTATATTTCGAATGGGTTTATTTTGATGGCGTTTTTTCTTTACGCCCCCCCCCCCCCCGCACAATTTGGGCGGATAGAAAAGTTGTGGATCTAAGTGCTAGATTTTTTCTCATTTGATCAACAGTATAGTAGCCTGGCTTTGAGGACAATCACAGTCGAATTTGATCCTAAATGCAAGGCATAGGCATGTGGAGATTCCATGTTTGTTTAGGGAAATTTCATCCAGCCTGAGTCTGGAAGGTCAGACGCACAGATAAGCAGTAACAAAAAGGAGGAATATTCTGCTCCAAAACGCTCCTGAAACAATAACTGAACACAGTCAAAGGAAACCCATCGTTTCCTATCACCTGTGTCAGGTCTTAAATCTGGGTCACAGTCCAGTAATTAGGCGAAACAATTAAAACCTGCATGTTTTGTAGAGGAAACCAGCAAGAATTAATTCAAGCTTAATTGAAGTGAGGCAGCCCCCTCTTGGACGGGTTGGCAGGAGAAACGGGCGCTCTGCTCAGGCAGCCCGAGAGACCCCCCACCCCACCTGGTTTTTGTGGAAGGGGTTCCCTTTCCAGCATAAATGAATGAATGGGTGAATAAGTGAATGAATATGAGTGAGGCAAGCCTTAAACAGACTAACTCCCTATTTATTTCTGAGTTTGGAATATTATGTGGCTTTGCTGTTGGTGCACACGTGTGCCTACATGGCTCAAAGCACATTTTTAACACAAATAAGGCAAATAAAGTCACGTAGCCTCAGTGTGGCCTACGAGCACAGTTGTGTGATCGCGGCGGACAGGCTGCTCCAGGCAGGACCCCGTTCTGTCCTCATCACCTCGGCTGTGCCACGGGGCCTGGGCGCAGAACAATAGCCCAGGCTGACATCTTGATGAAATAAACCTCCCAGTGTTCATTCAGATATGATCCTGTGTCCCTTTCTAAACTCGGGGATTTGCTGGCACTTCCTTTTCAGTTAGCCACCAGGACGGATAAATTAGACGGAGCTCGGCTCTGCATGGTGGGGAAAGAAAGGGAAATCTCAGGAAAATCAAGTTGAAATTTGGGGGAAAAAAAAGTAAAAAAGAAACGTCCTTCGTACAAGGTTGTTTGCAAAAACCTACCTGGGCCCTCTCCCCTGCCTCGCTGTCCAGCTTGCTGCTCCAGCGCACCTGCAGCTCTGCTGGGGACGAGGTCCACGTGCCTGAGTGACGGGCTGTATCCGAGCGTTGTCTCCGAGTTGGACGGAAATGCGGTCAGCAGGTGCGCTCCTGGTGTGGACACTGTGTCTGGACTTAGTTGGAAAACCTAAAATGTCCAAAGCCTTGGGCTCATTTCGAGAGCCCGTCCTCGGTACCGTGAAACATAGGACTGGCCAGGTAAGAAAAACACCAAAGCCTCCTGGCAAAAGGAGAGAGGAGAACTCCCCATTCGCTCCCTGATTCACTTGTTTCCAACATGCATGCTTTCTGTAAGTGACGGGAAAACCCAGTACGATAGCCCCACTTCAGACAGTAGGGGAGAGTGCAAGACAGGGCTGTGCTGAACAGAAATAAATGATTTTCCAAGGTTAGCGCCCGGAAAGGTCCGGGGCCTCCCGAATTCCACTCCAGTGCTCTTTAGTCACCAGGCCATTCGCCTTGTCAAATGTGTGGCTGGGTTTCATCTCTGCGCTGATGACAATGCAGGCCGTGGCATCTATTAATCTCCACTGCAGTCCTCATGAACTAGTTAAGCATGAAGGGTGACAGCCCTGAGCCCTTGGGGCCTTGACAACTGCAGGTCCTAGGGGCATTGTGATTCTGGGATCTCGGGAGTAGGAAATAACTCGCGCTCTTTTGCTGGCCTCCTGGTCACTGGAGGCAGGGCAGCCTGTCTCCGCTGTACGGACTGGTCGTTAACTGTCAGGCGCTGGCGCTTATGGCCTCCGTCAACAACCCCAGGCAGTTGGGGCGGGGGCAGGGGCATGATCTGAACGTGAGAGGGGTTTGGCGGCTGAAACGTAGCCTCGCCACCTCGAGCACAGGATCACGGGGGGCACACCGATCAGAGCTCTGCCGGGTCTGCCAGATCGAACGTCACCCCCTTGCTCACTGACGAGCCAGCGCAGCCCCCTCTGTCTGCTGCACAGAAGCCCGGGTTGTTGTCATTCTGAAGTCACACAGAGTGACACATCCCCGGTCTTTCCGTACGTCGTAGTCAACATGCCACTCCAGTGACACGCATGAATCAGGCGTCTCTGGGCAGCACACCCTCCGTGCCCACGGTCCGGATGCGGGGCGGTGTCCGGCCCTGCCCGACCTGCTGAGCGTGCCCACGATGCCCACGATGCCCACGGAGTTTGCCAGCGAGCGCGCTGCCAGCGGCTGAGTGCCGAGTGGTGCTCCTTACCTGAAACCGAAATGCACGCGTCCAGCCCGGGGATTTACTTCCCACCTCCTTAGTCCCCTCCCCTCCTTAAATGATAAGAAACAACTGGAACAAGGCTCTGGGGTGTCATGCTGTCAAAAAAATTCTTAATGAAATTAAAACCCTCACACTCCCGCTAACGCTGTCTCGGGCTGCGGCGCTGGCGCTGCAGATGCGCGGCTCTCCCCGCGTCTGCGGCCTCGTGGCTCCACGTCTGAAGAGCTGCCGCGTGTCAGCCACTCGCCCCAGGGAATACGGGCGGAATATTTTATACCTGAAGTGGCCTTATTTTCAGGCAGTGGCATGGCATGAAACGCAACTCCACGGCGTGTGCGAGCGGAGAGGCCGCTCGGGGACAAGGCGCAGAAATGGCAGCTGGGGCCGGTGGGAACCTGCCCTCGGAATATAAAAGCACGTCCAGTCATCTGCGTTTCTAATTCTGAAACTGTGGCGGAGCCTCCCTGAAAACCGCAATCTCTTTATTTTCCTTAAACAACCCTGTGTCGATCCGATGTGATGAGCACCTGCTTCTAGGGGAGAAGATGCCGAGGCAGAAAGTCACAAAGCCACCAGCGCTCGTTAGGAACTAGGAGTTGGTTCTCAACGCCTCTTCTCTTAAAAAAACAAAAAAGCATATTTAAAAGAAAAATTGATGAAATGATGCTTTTTAATACATTTATTTCTGAACTCTTATTTTGTGTGTCGGAGTTTTTCTTTTACATAAGGGTTTCCTCTACAGCAAATAATTTTTTAAAAAACAATGTCAACTGTGCCTCAAACCGAAAGCCTTCTCCATATGCAAGGATCCGCCAAATTCCTTACCCCGCCCGTAACACAAATGTCATGTCTGGTCCATTTAAAATGGAAACTCTCAGAGTGGAACTTATTGCCCAGCTTATCTGCTCCCTCTCCCCTCTCGTGTCCCCAAATAGTATTAAAATCCGTGTGCGGAGAGGCGCCGGTGGCTTTTAGAACCATCCCTTTATTTTCTGCTTAAATGTGTTTGCTAAATGTCACAGTGCTGAGGACGTTCGGTGCCGGAGTCCAGGAGCACTCTGGAATGTCTTATTAATTCCTCATAACACACTGACAGGCGCTGCCTAAAAACAAAGCCCCGAGAAGAAAGCCGTGCTGAGTGGGGCTGCACGTGGCTTGTCCCTGCCACGGCGACTGGAAGCTCACTTCTAAACAGGAAAGGCATTTTTCACCCTGTGTTTTTTTGTTTTTGGTTTTGTGGGGTTTTCTTGTTTGTTTTTTGTTTTTTTGTTTTTTTTTTTCCAGTGTTCAACTACCTGAGTCACATTCCTGGCACTTGGCACTTTGTTTTAATTGAACACATACTATTAAACCCAAACTAAGGTTCCGAGTCTCTCAATTACCTGCAATTTTTGTCTTTAAAAGGAAAAAAAAAAAAAAAAAAAGCCAAGAAGTCGCCGCTGCCCATATTTATTGGGAACCATCTGTTACGCCTCTAATTAAAACCCACTTGTAATGAGCTTGTTAGTGCACAAAATGTGTCAGGTATAGGATATTATTCATGAAGCAGTTGTTTTGGTGGCTGAAGGATGCCTTAAAATCCTATTAGCTTAACAAAGTAATGTATTAGTATTTTGACCCAATATACAAGAGACTTCAGAATGACCTGGCACTCGGCTCGTTTTAATATTTTTTTCCTCAAATATGTTGCTATTTCTACCTAATATATAGTCAGATGGCCTCTTATAATTGCAGGATCAAATCTTTGCCTCAATTTTCAACTGCAGGTGATTTCAAATGATTAAAGATGCGCACCAGGGAATAAACAAAAATGCTTACATGCAATTATTTTTAATTAGTATTTGGCTATAAAGTGTGTGCCTTCATAAAGAAGTCTGTTATTCACATAAACATCTGTTACCGTACACACAAGGAAACACACTATAAGTCTGTCATCAAATCTCCAAACAGAAACACGGAGGGAGGCCGGCCAGGAAAGCCAGCACTCTGAGTCCTCAAACAAAAGACGTAAGTCTGACTGCCAAAACAGACGCTAAGCCACACCTTTCAATTAACATCACTCACAATCAAAGGAAGAGCGGTTGCCAATGGAATTGCACTTGAAAATGTTAAAATAGATGGAATTATTCTTTGAAAACAATAGAATCTCTGAGCCTGAGACAATTTCGAATTCTTCTACTAATTTTGCACCCGTGCCCGTAATCAGACGGTTTCCTGTTTGCATGCTCTGCGCCGGCTGCTAATTTCCCGGTTTCTCTGCACTCCTAGTTTTGTTCATTAATACATCCAAACTTCGTGAAATGCAGCAGCCTGAGTCCCAAGTGCCGAATATTAGCCTTGTTTCAGGAAAGCCTCCAGCAAGGGGGAAGAATATATATTTTAAGTGAGCCTGTCGCCACCACCAAGCGCAGGGAGAGAGATGCAGGGAGATAAATTAATACGGCCGTAATTGATAGGTGGAGATAAGGCTGCTCTGTGGAATACTGAGAGGAGAATGGAGCGGAGGTGTGAGAATACCTCGCCCATGAATTACTGAATCGCTGGGAATTTCCAGGCTCCAGCCGGCGAAGCTCCTGGAAACACGCGGCTCCGGCATCACCCCCAGCAACCCGGGTTAACACATTCTGTTCGCAGCCCCAAAGCCACGGCTTTTATTAAACGCACATTTCACGTGCCAAAGGAACTTATCTTCATTTGCATGAAAATGCAAACAATAATTTAATTGAATCACACAAATCAGCGTCTGTACTGTTGCTGCCCCTCAGTCATCTGTGCTCAAATTAGGCAGAAATCATGAGCCCTGGCTGTGGCCCCTCGGGACCAATAAGCAGTTGTTACAGGAATGTCCCCTGCACTGGGCTCCCGCTTGCCCCTTGCAAGGTGACGTTCTCCGGCCTCACCTGGGCCTGGCAGCCCCGTGGGATGTTGTGTTGGAGATCCCTGTGAGTCTGTCCTGGCAGTGTCAGAGGACACAGCAGAAGGGGAGTGGGCAGCTGGGCCTCGGTAATTCTAACTGTCCAAGTGCAACTGTGAGTCCAAAGACAGAGACGGAGGAAGGAGCCCAGAGTGAGGACCGATCCCGGCAACGCTGCACCCTCCACGCCCCCCACCACCCTTCCAGCGGCTGCCAGCCCCTCATCTCCCAGCAGAAGCCAAGCCCAGAAGCCGGCCCGTCTGGGAGGCCGATATTAATCTACAGCCACGATGCCTTTAAGACCCAGCTGCCTGGCAGCCAAAGCCAGGTTCACTCAAGGGCAAGCAGCACAATCATTAGCAGCCGTGTAATTTAAAAATATAACCAAGAACAACTGAAAGGAAGAAATATACTGTGGGACTAAATCTATTGATCAAGAGCTCCCCAAAGACAGGCCGTAAATAAAATGGCACAATGACCAGAAAAGGCCGGTTTTACATTAAGAAGCAGCAAATTCATTGCCGGGGTGAGCCGGGGAGCCAGGCCCAGGGCTCACACATCCTTGCACGCGGGGAGGTGAAAGATGGCCCCATCCCTCATGAGGGAGACACACCGGGCGAGAGCCAGGCTGCCCTTTGCCAAGCGCCCATCTCTCATCCGGGGAATCCTCATTTTTCAATCACGCCCACTCGCAGGGCTTCGTCTGGCTTCCCTAGACGTCACTCCCTGGCGTCCTCTCTCCATTGGAGAGGTGCTTTTAACCATTGCTGCCCTGGCCACGGGCCTCCCCCAGTCTTGGGCCCACAGTTCAAGGATGGCCGGTGGCCACCTTGCAGGACGCCGGCCAAGGGGTGCGCACAGTCCAGGACCACCTCTCCACCGCCACCTCCTGACGGACAGAAGGTTGCCCCGCAGGACGGACAGACAGTGCACCGCTCCACATCCCATGGTCAGCCGGGCCACCTGGGACCTCTCTGCCGTTGCTTATCTTGGCGGTAGAATCACAACACCTTTGTTGGTTGAGGGGCTGAACCTGGATGGAATTTTGAAAAGCAAAGTTTCTATTCATAGATAGAGCATGTTGAAAACGAAACAACAAATAACATGAATACCAAGATTAATCCGAGATAAACCCTGTGATATCCTGTGCCCAATCCAGCAGGGCATCCATCACTGATCCAGAAAGTTCTTGGTATTATTCCCAGCTGGGCTGAACCAGGGTGAAGAGAGGGAGATACTCACCTTGAGCACAGAATTTCAGGGGGTGCCAAAAAATGCAACAATCAATATGCAATATTTTTAAAAATCAAAGTTAGTGCAAGTTAATCAACAACTGTGCTCTGTCAACCCCTACCAGAGCCGAAGGCGAGAAGAAACATCGATGATACTGCTTCTGGATTTAGGAAAATTGTCTAAATTTTATCATTATTATTTTTAATCCCTATACAGTGAGATTTAGGAAAAATTTTGATATTTGATTGCTGGTGGATTTTTTTTGCATTAATTTTGATTTCTTGATATTGCATTAAAGTAGCATAAATTTTGATTGCTGAGTTTTTTTAGAGCCTCCTTAAATTTTGCGCTGAAGGGAAGGGCCTTACTCCGTTCATGCTCCATCCTCGTCTGAGCCCTGGAAGACGGCGTATCTGCTGAGCGCAACTTGGCTGGTGGAGGATAGCTCATCTTAACTCCTGAGACAGGTGTGTTAGACATTTCTCAATAGCTGCATTTGTTTTGGTTCTTTTGCAAGCACCTTATACTTTTGAAGATTGTACAAAGTTTTACCAACTACAACAGCCACCAAAAATGTTTTCCTCGTTTTATTAAAACAGGGAATGTCTGCTCTTTGCCCAGGAATGTGGGATCTCAGGTTATAGTGAAATCAGTTCGGTACTGGCTATAATTTCGTCTGTGCACACATCACTCGAGAGAATGCAGCCAGTGTAACGTTAATCGGCATTGAGCTGTCCGCTGGCATATGCAGCACCCAAACGGGCAGATCCTCTGATTTTATGGCAATTATTTCCCTGTCAGCAGAGCTCGGCTGCGTGTTGTGCAGGCAAGGCCTCTAGGTAGACCGGGCAACTGGCGTCTGGCTCCCTTTCGGTCTCCTGTCAGTGGACCTTGGGCCATGCATCCTACCTGCCCACACCCACCTCTTCTCGGTCCTCCTCTGGCCACCCCTGCATCCTCCAGTGATGCGCAGGCCGTGACCACCTTGGGCTGTCCTTGGTGGCAGCATCTCCTTCAGTCTCAGGCTGCCCAAGAAAAGCTGCTTGGTACCCGCGCAAGCACCCCCAGGAGAATGGGGGAGGTCACACTCTCAGGGCCACCTTTGACCAGTGGGGGCCAGAAGCCTCCTTGGTTCCCCGAAGGACTGCTCTGAGATGCTTTCCATAAGCACTTGAAAGGTCCCGGCAGCATCAAGCCTCAGGTGCCGCAGGGGTGGCAGCACCACCGTGCATCCTTGCGTGTGTGCCCGCCTCTCTCCTCACACTTCCCTGTCCCTGTCTCACTCCCTGGATCTCTGCCCAGATACTCCGTGGAGGCTGTGACAGTGAGGACATTTCCTGGCCAATCTCTTCTTGGGTTGCTAGAGCTAAAAATGGGGTCGCGTACACTCATGTGTTTTCTTAACCCGGGAACTCTACAAATACAGCGTTGTTCGTTCTCGTAACCTGCACCTTTCCCATCAGTCATTTCATCGTTACGGTCTTCCAGTGATTGTTGACGATCACTTGAACAAAACGTCGTATTGCACGACACAACTTGCCTTGTGTATAACGCACATCTTTCAGGTCGTGCATGATCTTGGCTAAACCTAAGTCAGCTCGAGTGAAGTTGTCTTCTCTGAATTTGAATTTTCTGTTGGGTCATTTGTGTGTGAAGCTTCTGGGTTTTGTTCTGCCTTCCCCGATATTGATAATGTCATATTGGCCACTTTTTACTAATCACTGCCCTTCAAGTGGTTTAATTGTAGATCCTCCAGCTAAGTTACAAGTTTGTCTCTCTGAATGTTTCATCTTTGAATTCCTTCAGAGCCCCTCCAGTAACACCTGGTAATAGTTACTACTCAGTAAATATTGACTGATTGATTTATTATGAATAGGCAAATGAAAAATTACGAAGAGCAAAATTAAAAGTTAGAAACAAGACTAGAGTCACAAGGCTAGGTTTTAATAAATCAATATGATCATGGACAATCTTAACTAAAACAGGACAATGAATTAGAATATATTTACTAAATATTTTATGAGCTCATAAGAAGAAAATAAATCATTAGGTGTTTTCAATAGCTGAGAGAATGGAATGAATTTGTATCCAAGTTATTTGAATAACATTTGAAATATGCAATAAAATCTTACCAGGTACTTAAAAACGCAGGCATGTTCTTAAGGTATACTTTTATTTCTCCTATTTTGCAATTCAAAACAATGTCTGAGCACTTTCTACATAACAGGCTTAGTATCTAGATGCCTTCTATTTTCTTTTCTATTCTCCTAATCAGGGTGCAGCAGGTGACAGTTTATTGCACCTGCTCTGCATCCTTGGGCCTTTACCTGAGTGTCCTTCTGTTTTTCCATTGGCCCTTTCGATAAGGATTCCTCCACCCCCACCACAGATGTGCACGGGACCCGAGTCAGCCCCCACCCCAGCCCCAGCTGTGGTTCAGACATAGACACATTTCCGAAACCAGCCAATGAAAGCCTTCCCTGAGAGCTGACACACGGATGCTGAGACCACTCCTTGCGTTTCTCTGTCTCCTTCTGGCATCAAAGCCCTACATGCCACCCAGGGGAGTCTGGAGCTGCTGTGGGCCTGTGCAAGCCCTGGGGAAGGAGCTTCGTGCAGAATGGAGCCAAGCCGGCAGCAGCCTAGGGGAGAGAGAGAGAGAGAGAGAGAGAGAGAGAGAGAGAGAGAGAGACAGAGAAGACCTAGTATAGTCTTTGACCCCTAGATCCAGCTGTGCAGAGCTAGGATTTTCAATGTCATGAACCAACTAATGTCTTTGGACTTCAGTTGAGTTTCTGTCAGTTGCCACAAATGAGTCCAACCAATACATTTGGACATTGCTCCTAGGAGGAATACACTGTCCACAGTTAGGGTCACAAGTGTCCACAGCCTATGTCATTTGACATTTGACCTCATATTGCTGTTTATAAACACATCAGCTCTTCAAAGTCTCCTGATACTAAATATTGTATTCCTTTTTATGACTTTCTAATTTCCCATCAAAGAGCACCTTTCTTCTGCTTTCTTAAACAAGTTTATACAACTAGGTTCTGCTTAGGGAAGCTGGGCATGGAGAAAGGCTTAAAGCTTGATTGGTAGTTGGTATAGATTTATTTTTTTTACAGAGTTTGTTGAAACAAAAATTACATCCTGTAATGAAATCTAAAGGAAGCCTCACCCGTAAAAATTAAAACTTAGTAAAGCTCTTCAGTAATAATCTAAAGAACTAAATATAAATGGAAAATAATTCTCAAGTTCAGTAACTACATATACTTTTTGCTTCAAAGGATTTTAAGAAAGAAGATGAGAAGCGTCTTGGACAAACCTGACCGGTTTCGCCAGAAGTGAAGCCACATTCTGGGCCTAAGTGAGCTCCTAAGACTATGAAGATACATCTTTAAAGACAGAGAGACACGTGGATTTTAATCTGACTTTTAAATTCATCTGCTATTCGTTCAACCAGAATTATTCTGTGTCATTTATATGTCACCACCACCCAGCAGCTGTAGATCTAGCAAAGAAAAAACAGTCCTGTTCCCTGTCCTTGTAGAACCTGCAATCTAGTGGGGAGCAGAAAACAAAATTAAAAAGCAAATAAATACTATGTATAAATTAAGATAAGCGCAGCTCAGAGGGGAAAGGCAGAATGTTTTAAGAGAAGAATGAGGCCACCCACTTCCCGTGGAGTGGGTGTAGACTGTCTGCCCCACTATTGCTTTCCGGGGGCGACATTCCTTCTCTTAATATTTATCCTCCCAAAGTTGAGCGTATCTAAAAACCAAACTGTAAACATGGCCAGGTTTGAATAGAAATAGACACAGTGGGGTATTACAAACCCTCATGGTCCATCGTGAATTTGTTATCAGGGGTTGCACAGAAGCCGTTCTCCCAAGTGGGGAGAGGCTTTGAAACCAACGCAGTACATACCTGCAGGCTTCTTCAAATCCCAGGACTGTCTTTCACTACTTGTGTGGCCTTTGACAAGTGACCCATCTGCCTGTGTCCCCATCTGTAAAAGTGGGTGTTACGCCAGGGGTGGCCACCTGGAAGGGCCGGTGCAAGGACGCAACGAGAGAGCTCACGAAGGGGGCTCATCTCAGGGCGTGGGCTGCGGCCGGCTCTGCAGGAACAGAGCTTCCTTGGGAGTGCTGGGCTGCAGGGGAGTCTCCCAACCAGCCAGCGCCGGGACACAGCACAAGATTTGCACAAACTGGAGTGGTGAGGTCCTTCCTCCAGTCCCAGGCTCCTGGAAAGCGTCGCCTTCCCAAAGAGCTGGTGGAGAAGAGCAGCTCCCGGTGCTCAGCCAGCCCCTGCCTGTCACGCCCTCACCTCTTCGCACCTGCTTTCAAGGTCACCTCCTAACACTGGCTGCGCCCGCCCAATCGATAGGAGCAACATTACACTCTTTCCTTAAAAAAACAAAGCTACTTTCACTAAAGCCTCATCATCCTATAGCTTCTCCGGGAGCCCCCAGCGGCCACCCGAGTCCAGACGCGCTAAATTGTCAGGGCCACGGAGGGGTCGAAACGGGGTCTGACGCTCGCTAGCACACGCGCAGGATGGGATGGTGACGGGTCCTGCCGAGGAAAAGCCGTCATTAAAGAACCTCCATGTGCTGGTGACATTATCACTGACAATTCCAGAGACATTTTCTCCATATATTAAAAGAATGCGGTGAGAAGAAAGTATAATTTCTATTTAAAGCAAACACGGCCTGCCCAGCTTCTGACTGCCAGGGCTTGGCAAAATTCATGTATAGGGCTAGATGGTCCTACTGCTTAGAAAAAGACTGTGTTAGGCCTTTTGGTTGAGAGAGATGAGGCCGCAGGATCTGGTCAGGAAAGAGAGAGTCTAACCCTAACCCTAACCAACGGAAGGAGCTGGTCTGTTCTGCCAACCCGAGCAGAACAGGTTGGGGTATGGCCCAGCCCTGCGGGGGAAGGGGCTGTAGAAAGGAGGAGAGGGGTCACGGGAGGAGGCTGCAGTAAGGTAGAGAAGGCCAAAGACAGGCGTCAAACAGTGCCTGTGGGCAGCTCCCTGTGGGGGGACGTGGGTGGAACCTTGTGACAACGAGGACTAAGCACCTGAAGGAATCACACTGTGTGCTCTGGTGACTCAGAATCTCTGTTTCCACCAAACCTGCGGTAGAGCCGGCTACACGCTGCGGTCTTGGGCTTGAGCTCTGGGGCAGTGAAGGACGGGCGAGCGATCCGGTGGGGTGCGCAGGCAGAGGGAACGGGCCTCGCGCAAGAACTCAGGGGAAGTGGAGTCAGAGCAAGGGGTGGCCTGGAGTACCGTAAATGCCCAAGAACCCTTAGGGACAGGGTAGGGTGACAATTACCCAGCGTACTCGGGATAGGAGATCCAGTCATTTTTATTGTAAATATTAAATGACAGAATAACCCCAGAAGTTTGAAATACCGGAGACACCCAAGTGACAGTTACATAAATTGTGTAAGTTACATGCACACATCAGACTTCCTGTTTTCTGACATTTCTGTGATTAAAGGAAGTTGGTCGTGTCTGGCGTTAACTGGGTTGTACGTAGATGTTTTGTGGGAAGCCCGCTGTGTGTGCCTTTCCACATGTCAGAAATGAAAAGGAAGTTATTTATAACACCTTGGCCCAATGCAGAACATGAAGAATGAGCAGCTTCCCTCCCTTTCTCCCTCTTGGCAGCTGCTCTCACGCATCTGTGCGCCGAGACCCTCCATCTACCGTGGGACACGTGCACCCGCCATGGAGGGCGAGTGGCTCCTGAAGGAAGAACGACCTCCCCGCCTGCCGCGTGACTAAGCCATGGCAGTCACAGAGACGCGCTTCTGCCCTGGATGGGAAGGAATCAGAGTGAGGCTTGACCCACTTTCCGAAAGACAGACTCACTTGCTCCCGGGTTATCCGAAGAATTCAATTTCTGAAGCACCTAATATTTAGGTCCTACTAGGAGGGACCCCAGGCGCACCCATACGGTCACATGATTGTAGAAGAACATGGGATTTTTCCTGGCATAAGAAAGGTGCTGGGATGCAGTGAACCTGAGGTGGCATATCTGGAAAAACGGGGTCGCTCAAGGAAAGCTTTATATTCTGTAAGTGAAGGTGCGTTTTTCAGGGTTGTTTCACGGGTAGCTGTCAGAGCAGGTGCTAAGGATCCCCCAGCACCCAGGCAGAGACGGGCACATGCAAAACCACATAAGGACCGGGTCCCTTTGACACTAGTTGGCCCCCTGATGAAAGGAACAGTCTCCAGTGTTTTAGGAAAATAGTTGTACATTCTATCAGGTCTCCAAGTCTTGGGAATTCCCAAAGAAAGAATTATCTAAACTGATGACAGCATTTGGCCCAAACCACATTACTAACTAGTCCTAAAAAGAAAATGTAAAATAAAACAGCTTAGGTCAGAGCTGTCAGTAAATTTGGGATTCAATCTTGATGACCCAGCATGCTCTATATATGAAAATAGGAAAATGAACCCAATAGAGGACAAAGAGAAATGTCACTTTACCAAAGGAGACACTGATAATAAATAGAAATATCGTCTGGGCGTGGTGGCTCACGCTTGTAATCCTAGCACCCTGGGAGGCTGAGGCGGGAGGATCATTTGAGCTCAGGAGTTAGAGACCAGCCTGAGCAAGAGTGAGATCCCGTCTCTACTAGAAAAAAAAAAAATTAGAAAAATTAGTCAGGTGTCACGGCACTCGCCTGTAGTCCCAGCTGAGGTATAAGGGTCAGGTGCGCCCAGGAGTTTGAGGTTGCATGAGCTATGATGACACCACCGTACCACCCCAGGGTGACAAAGCGAGACTCTGTCTCAAATAGATAAATAGACAGATGAATAAACAGAAATAACCTTCCGTGTGAGCTATTCTGGAGTGTGACTGTCTCGTGGTCACCAGGACTTCATTTCTACTAACTGTAGTAAAAAAGACAGAAGACAAAATCTTTTGATGAGATTGAATCTCATAATATCCTCCTTCTGCCTTTCAGAAATAATTGACTTATTTCTAAAATAATTTCATTTGTCTTCATGATTTTTCACCATTACAAATAATAATTTTTAAATAAAAACAAGGAGTAAAAACTAGACTTCCAGTTAAGTATGTCAGAATGAACACACTTGTCTGTCTCCATTCCTTCCAAAACACCACTAAATGACAGCAATGGAATCATAAAAAGTCGTGAACCCGTAAGGCCCAAGCACGCGGGGTCGGGGTTGACAGCCAACAAGGAAAAATACCACGTTTTGGGTGACGGAAAGCGGATGGATGAGTGTACCCCGGAGAACAGCGTGAAGAGCGGAAACCCACTTTCCCAATGAGAACTTAGTCGGTTGATTTAAGCTAGAAAACTCCAGAAAGGCTCAGATTTGGAGGCACTTGTACTTCTGAAGGCATCAGCACAGACAATGGTGGGAAAAACAGAAGCAACTGGAAGGTCCCTTAAAAAATAAAATGATAACAAAGAGACCTTAGACCCAAGTTTCCCTCCCATAACCAGGCGGCCCCTCCTCCTTGACAGAAGACAGACAGGAGGTTGTCCTCCGGAGGGGCTGAACCCAAGAGTGTCTGGACTTGGGGACAGCGGGCCACTGCATGGGGACATGAGGCGCCATATTGAAAGTGGGAAGTTAAGTGGGGGTCTGAGTACTGAATGGTAAGTTGCCTCGTCTGTTTCTCCTCTCAGCTCTTAGAACTTACCCAGATAGGCATCCGGGGTGTTCTTCTCTGGTGAAACTGGCCCACTCCAGAGGAGAGACCCTCTGAGCTGAATTTCGCCCCACCACATGGCACCAGGGCTGCCAGCATGTCGGATGGCAACGCTACCAGCCACGAGGCCCCATTTTCGGATCACATTTCCGATGAGCCTGGTAGTGCCTCGTGCCAGACAGCCAACAGTCTCCGTGTGTTTAAGGAAAGCCACTAATTTGAAAGGCTGAGGTCAAAATAAATAAACAGGGTGAGACAAAGAACTCTTAGGAAACAATGGAGTGAACATAAAATGTCGAATAAACATGCAATTTATATTCTCAGAGATGAGAGGCTTTTGCTTTCACGAAACAAAAATATAAGGCTATATTTTAAAAGGGGATATTCAGAAAATAAAGAGCTCTTGCAAATTAAAAGCACGGTAAAAATGTTTTTTAATGCACTAGGAGATTTAGAAGATAAAATTGAGGAAATCTCCAAGAAAGCAGGGCAAAAAAAAAGAGATGAAAAATAGGAGAAAAAGGATAAGGAGCTTAAGAGGATTAATCAAGGAGCAATAGCATTTGAATAGCAGCAGTGTCGCAAGGAGAAAGCAAAGCCAATGACTGGGAGATAATTAAGCATTGTTTGTAAAAAAGCGTCCTTAGAGCTAAGGCCCTTGGTCACGAGATTTAAGTCCGCCGCATGTACTGTCCGATGAATACAGACAGTCTACACTAAAGTGAATTATTATAGAATGTTAGAACACCAGGAATAAAGGAAAGATGCTAAAAGTTTCCTGCAATGATGGTAAGGAACTAGGTCATGTACAAAGAAAACAGGAATGACAGTCATCAGCGGGAACACTGGGAGCCAGGTGACAAGGGAGGGATAAGGTTGCTTACAGCCTAGATTTCTGTGCACAGCCAAAGCGTGAGGCTTTGATAGCCAAGTGTGAGGGTAGAAGCAGCGTTTTCAGTTATGTAATCTTGCGTATACCTTCTCCCAGAATGTTGCAGGAAGTGAAGAGGGAGAAGAGAGTCTGGGAAGGATGCTGACCACTAAAACAGAACTCATTTGTCTCCCGACGTGAGACCGTGTTGAGAAGTTTTACACTCCAGGCAAAGATTTGGGGTAGAAAGCCAATAGAAAATCCAAGCAAATTTAAAAAGCAAGGCAATCACTAACTTCAGGAAAAACAAAAAGGTTTACAATAAAATAAATGCAAGAAAAGTAAATGAACAGTATTTGTAAAGCCACAATAATCCTGAATATTGCTTTAATGTACCTTACCCCTGCCCCCGAAGGAGTAACCTTTATATTACCTTCTCCTGAAGAGGGGCTATTCTTCTATTAAGCAGAAGTGGAACACATTATTTTCTATTAGGAAAAAAGATAAAAGATACGTTCTGGAAAAACTATTTGACATGCAACTTTCTCTCTAGGGGAGCACAGTTTTCCTTTTAATGAGACCCTGGATTTTAGGGGCTGGATTGAAACATAGTAAATGTATTTTCTTGGATGTCAGAGCTCCTGGAATTGGGGTTCAGGCTTTGGTTGTAGCTTGACTTGCCTTTAGTTGTGGGTTTCTTGCCGTATTGTTTCAAGTGGACATTTAGCCCAGGTTTGCCTAACTTCCCAAATATTGTAATCAGATAACGCATACTGTCCACTGTCTTTGCGTTTGTCAGGATATGGGTTTGGCTGCTTTAAGAAACAAAGTAACAGTCCTGGCTGGGTGGTGCAAGGTTAGTGTGACAGCCTCATGGTGCAGGGACCCAGGCCCTTCTTTCCTGTGCCCCTTCCGTGTCCAGAGCGGTATTGGGTGGCAGTTAAGAGCATAGACCCTGACGCCAGACTGCCTGGATGAAAGTCTCAACTCTGCCATTTACTGGTTATGCCATTTCTCTGTGCCTCAGTTTCCTCATCTGTAACATGGGAACAATAGCAGTGTCTACTTCATAAAGCTGTCGTGAGATCACTGGCGTAGGCATACAGTAAGTGGCAATGATCATCACGGCTCCATCCCAACGCCTGCCCTCTTCCACTGGTCCAAGATCCTTGCTCTGCACTTGTGGCAACCGACAGGGAGGGAGAGAACGAGGGAGGGGGACCCAACCTCTCCCTGTACAGTCACAACTAGGGAATTGCCCAGTCCCATTGGCCGGAACTTGGTCACGTGGCCTCGGCAAGCTGCGAGGGCAGAGGGACATGTAATCTTCATTCTAGGCACTCAGGCTCTAAAAATGTCATTGCTGGCAAAGAGGTGACAATGGGGGTTGGAGGACAGCTGGCAGTCTTTGCCACCACTCCTAAGTTAGTGTGTGCCCCAAGTTTGTCATTTTGTAAGTGCAAGTCAACAGATAAAGATGTCCAAGTGTTGATCTGTCGACGTGCCCATAATGTGCTCTACGATAAACTGAGGCTGTGTTTTGTTTTCTTTGTTACGCCTCGATTCCTGCGCAACTCAGAGATTAGTTCTCATCGACCTCATTCAAAACAAGGTAGGTCGCAATTCCTGCAACGGAACCAGGCACGAAACTCACTTCTGTTTTTCTTTAGTTTTATCTCAGTGAGCTTGAGCACATTTTTTTATTTTTAAAAAGGTGGGCATTGGACTCTAGCAGACAAGCAATCCCAGTTTTATCAACACAGCTGTGGGATATCGGAACTACCAGAGCAGAAATCTGGTACAGAAACCTTGCGCATTTATGCGCCATGACTAACTTTTCTGTCTTGTGGAATTGAAAGTTATAAGAATGGTTTTCTTGAAAGCAATATAGAAACTATTTTTTTTCCATTACAAACAGCTAAATAAAGGCTGGCAAAAACAATAGGTTCATTTTTTACTGCAGATCTTCAAATTATAGGAAACTTGTGTCTTGGCCAATCTGCACTGGCTTGGAGCCAAAATAGATGTCTCCGTTCTCATCCTCACCCTTATACTTATTGTGCGCAAGATAAAAACGCTTAATCTTAAAAACTCAAGCCAAGCATTAGTAAGCGGCAGAGTGTCTCCCTTAACTATACTGGTCCGGGAAAAAAAAACTGTATTACTGTGTAACGGTTCGTTTTTTTCTGTTTCTAGAAATCAAGTACTGAGAACAAGAAACTAAAAAAAAAAGGAAGACTCGGATAGGTTGATAGTTCATCACAAATCGAGTTTCAGTAACGAGAGGTACACACAAGGACAATCAATGAACGGGAAAATACGCACTGGTTAGATATTCCTAACCAGCCATCGCTTTCCTCCAGGCGGGTTGTTCCCGAGATCAGCAGGCGTCTTTCCATTTCAAAGCACAGGAGACATCGCTTCTGTTTTTGGTCATGTCACCCTCCCTCCTTTTTTTTAATTAACAAGATTTGAGATCATTTGGCAAATTGTAACCATAAAAGTGAATATTGTGATTGGATGACGTTTTATCACTTGAAAAATAAATCTCGCTGTGTCTCTCCCTGTGTACTTCATAAACGTCGCTGCCTCTTCATATTTCTCTTGCTTTCAAAATCCATTATGCAATCGCCATCTCATTGAAATCAAAAGCTGTCTCTTAATTACACAGGGATGGAATATAAATCAGTTACCCATCTCCCTATACGTTCGTTTTTTTAATGATTGCCGCTAAATGCCTCTTTTTGCCCACAAAAGACCGAAGTGGATTTTACTGGGTTACCATGAAGACTTGTGAGATTCTATAGCTCGGAAGATAAAACAAAGCAACATACAATGCATCCAGTTTACAATAATAATGTGATCTTGCACTGATGAAATAATGCAAAATTTGTTAAGTCAATGGCTTTGCAGAGGACAGTGGAGCTCCACATTTCTTCCCTTGATTGAGTTAAATTTAGCAGCGAGAGTTCAAGCCACACTTACAGTAGGAATTAGAAAACACTGCAGTTGGTGATGTTACAGGGAGAAAACTCTTGCCGCCTAACCTGCAGTAAATGGACGTTCGCAGACCAGCCTGCTGCATATCCTGGTAATTAATCATGCGCAGGCACCAACCCTTAAGTCTTAAACACCCTCGAAATGGGGAAAAACTACTGTATTGCTCAGCACCAGGACTTGATTCATTTAGTATTAACTTTCAGCCCTTACTAAAGTGCCTTTAATTTTATTTGTGTGATGTTAGTGTACTTCTGAAAAAATAAACACCAAGGTTTTTTTTTTTAGTTGATTATACACGCTATGCTCCTTATTCAAATGGCAAGCTCCATGCCATCTTGCAGAGGAAATAAAGATGCCCATTTTTTAAAGCTTATTTAAGAAAAAAGCAAACCATGCCTTAACTGTAAGTTATATTCCAACACACCCAGAAAACAACTGTGTGCTGAGGACCGCACTGTGGCAGGCCCCTGCTGAGAACGGGACACACCGCGATGCTCAGAGGCACCTGGCCCAGGCCACCCACGGTTCAGGCGGGAGGCAGGTGAAGACTCAGGTGACTGTGATCGGATGCAGCTGAGGCTGTGCCAACACAGTAGACAGATGGGTTTTAGCTGCAAGGACCCAGGACGGCTTCCCAGAGGAAGCAGTACTTTAGTTGGTCCTCGAAGGGTAAGCAGGAGTGAGTGTGGTGCTGGGAAGGGCAGGAGAGGGAAAGCAGCATGTGTCATAGCACATGTCACCCTAACAATAAGATAAAATAAAATAAGGCCCTGTGTAGTCTAGGAGCCATTGTCTCCGGCATCCCCCATTCTGCAGAACTAGGGCCGGCTGTGGGCGAGCTGGTCCCCGGGAAAACCTGGAGGCTGGGCCCCTCCTGAGCTTGCCGTAACCTTCCAGCAGCCCCCAGAGTCCGGCTCAGTGCTCTGCTACCTCTTGGATTTAGAGTCGTGCATCTGTCAGGGGTGGGCACACGACTTCTGGGAAATGGCTCCAAATACAGCCCTTTTCCCAGGGGAGGCATGTCAAACGCCTGTGAGCCAATCCGGAGCGCGCAGCTCTGCGGGCCCTGGGCCTGGGCCCCAGCCGGTGTCTGCAGAACACGCTGGCCAAGCCTCCCCAGCGGAGAAAAGGCGCCAGGCACTGGGGTCCCTTGCTCTGAGCCCCTCCTCAGCCACCCACACACCCTTCCTCCCACGCGCTAGGCCCCCGAAGCCCTCAAGATAGACCACTAACCGAGCCTGCCCTCCTCCTCGTTCAGCCAAAGAGTATTCCGGGGATGTCCACGGACCCCGCCTTGGTGCCAGACCCAGGGAGACGAGACGCATCAGCCAGTCTGGGGAGGACCAGGTACGCAGCAACTTTCTTCGGGTTAGTTCTAAACTCCTCCTCTTCCCCCTGCCCTTCCCTCCCTCCCCGGGTGCCCATAAATGTTAGAGTGTTATCTATCGATGATTATAATCACACGGAGTCAGGACAGATGGGCTCCACTCCTCAGCTCACGGCCATAAACTTTACAAACTCTCCGTGGCCGGGGGATAAATTACCATTGCTGAGATTTTGCTCATTTACACAGAGCATTTTTCTTTAAGATGGCTGTTTTTCCTTTCAATCATCTGGCTAAAGTATTTTATTTGTTTAACCAACTTGATTTTCTAAAACATGAGAAATAGTTGGGGATCTGAAGAGCGGGTTAGAAACCGTCATAAATGATTAGGCAAAAGGGGTATTTTCAAACACTAAAAGGAAGCCCGATTGGTAGCCTTTGTAACCTCCCTGGGATGACCCAGCGACTGTGTACTCCCACTGGGCCACGCACAATGAGAAAGGGGCCCCCCGTGGTTTATTTAAAAGTGTATTGTCACAGGTAATGGTGTTCAGATTAAGTTTTTAGGCTCCTTGATGGCTGCTTTTGTTCCTGGGCTAATTATAGCTACCTTACATTCACTAAAGTGGGCCAGTCTCGCTCGTGGAGCGGGGTGATATTTCTGGTGGTTGTTTTCTGGATACCCCACCCCCACGGTACCGGTGGGCATCATGTAACAGTGTGGAAAAGGAGTGATTAATTCAAAGTTCAGGTGCAAGACAGGGTCAGCAAAGAAACGTTCCTGGATAGAGTGAGCATTTCAAGATGAATTTGTGGCTCGAAACATCATCTTATGATGCATTTTCTATTTTGTTATCAGGGGAAGTCTGATGGCTGCCACGCGAGCGATCACAGTGTTTTGGTGCCATGTTCTGTGATGGGCTTTTCATAAAAATTAGCTGACATTGTCATGAGCACACGAGTAAATTTATAGCTTTCATACTGGACTGCCATTCCCAGAGCAATTTCCAATCACTTGGGCTTTTTATTAAGTTTATTGTTCTTTTATTGTTCAGTGGAGTGTAAGCAGCGAGATTACAAATAAATGTAAGTTCCCCTGGATACGAAGTGGAGCCTGTAGAATCAGGAGCGAGGGAGGGAAGGAAGGCAAACAGTAATTTGAATCACTGGTGATATGAAACACCACCAACCAATGTTTCTTGTCACCTGCTTCTACATGGAAGTTAGAAAGTTGACGTTCCACTCACAAGAAACTTTCCCCAGAAAGCCCTTCAAGAAGAAGTCCTGGCGCCGAAACCTGGAGCTGAGCCCACTTTGTCCCTCGAGGAAAGCTCATCCCCTGTCACTCCTCCAGGTTCCTTTCCCATGTGTTGCTGAGGTCTCCTTCTTGCTCCCTCACCCGCCAGGTGTGTCACCCTGACATCGTGCGTGTTCCCACCCAGGCTCTGATGAGGCCCGCGATAGGCAGCTTCCCCGGCCAGCACCGCGCACCCCACCAACGTGGCCCCACGTCCCTCTGCTCTGCGGATGCGGAGCCGGCTGGTCTCCCAATCCACCTCCGCGTTTCCCCAGGGAAAGGGGCCCCTAATCACTGAAGTTCTGATGCTCGAGATGCTTTTTCTCCGGCGTGGATTGAAAGTTGTTATTGAAGGCATGTTAGGGCAAGAACAGGGGTCATGGTGGGCAGGGGGACCGTAGTCCGCTATGACTTTTCTCGTATCCTTGTGGTCCGTGAATCAGTACCTTGGCCTTGGTTGTTGTGTGGAAGGCGACCTTTGATTCCAGTGGACATCTGTGCACAGACACCGGGGGTCGCCTATCCCCTCACTCTCTAGCAGGTCCCAGCTTCTGTCTCCAGCTTCAGGCGACAGATCATGATCGGCCCAAACCAATCATTCCAACGCTCTTCCCCCTTCCCCAGTCTCTTCTGTGATTATAAGTAGCTGTGAAACCTGATTCCGATGAATGAAGTTTAAGCAAAAATGTGTTATGGGGTAGGGGCTGTTTGTTTCTGGGACAGCTTTGCCCTTTCTGATTAGAGGGGACTCTGTCTTGAGCTGTGGCAGCCGTCTTGCAACCACGAGGCAGCAGGCTTCAGGACAAAAGCTGACACACCAAGAAGCGGGTGCCAATGCTGGCCCTCGCCTTCCTACCCATTCTACACGTAACCTGAAACCTCTACCCGTTTAGACAGACCGTCATTGGTCAGGTAGTCTGTTTCCTGCAGCCAAGTGTGTTCCTGTGATTCACTGTCAGTGTTACCAGGGGAGCTCGTTACACTGCAAAGAGCCAGGTCTCACCCCAGAAGCCCCACTCAGTGTGCCTACACCTGGAGTCAGCGCCTTTAACAAGCATCCAGGTAACTTTGATGCAGGTGGTCCTCAGAGTACCCTGTGAAGCACTCAGACAACAGCAACAGAAGGGCAGGAGGGAGCCAGACTGCAGGGCAACATGAACACCTGTGTGCGCCGCCCCAGAATTTCTGCCCGCCTGCTCTCCATTCTCAAGCCTGCCAGGTCATGCCTGTTACTCTTGAGACACAAACTTAGAGGACAAGGAAAACCAGACCACTGCCATCCAGGGTAAGGATGCTCCAGACGTAGGTCTAAGGAGCTCTGGTGTCTCATCTCCTCCCTTCTCACTGCTGGTGCTGACTGCACACGGTCATCTCAGGTGGCTGGTGAATGGGGCCGCCTCTGAGATCACCAGCCTCACCTTATCTCCACGACAGCCGCCGTCAGGCCCTTGAGGAAGCCCAGCGTAAACCCTTCCAGTGAGAAGCAGTAACATCTCATTAATTCAAGTGGGGGTCTCCAGGGTGTTGCAGCCCAACAACCTCTCTGCTCTGGAAGTGATTTTAGAGTATGTCCCGGCTTCCCCTTTGCAGAGAAGTAGGATTGAACACCGCTGGGAGTCATGGCGCAGCAGGGCTTCAGGGAGAGCCAAAGGGAGGACCAGGAAGCAGGATCTGGGAGGCCAGAAGTCAAGGACCACACTTAGTCACCATTAGTCACAGCTTGAGGTCAGAGGAAAACGACTGGACAAGTCCCAGCACTGCAGAGCCACGTGCCAGTGTCGGGATCCCTAGCAGTGCTGGCTGAAATTGCAGATTCCTGGTCCCAGCCTGCCAGGCCAACTGGATCAGGCCCCCTGAAGGTGGGGCCCAAGAATCTGCATTCTCTTTGAGCTGCCGTGGTGACCCTGATGCCCAGCAAAGTGAGAGTACCACACCTAGAAATGCCTGGAATTTATTTTGGAACCTGTCCATCCCCACTGTGACTTCAGGGTTAGCCAGAGCTGCCTTTGAATCAAAGCTCTGATACTTACTAAGCTTAAGGCCATGATTAGGATCTGTGGACAACAGGATAATCATGGTGCCCACACTGCCCAGAGCAATCAGAAGGATCGAATAAGATTGTAGGCACAGTGCTCTTAGCACAATGCTTGAAAGATACACGGCGGGCATTCGACAAAGGTTAATCACCTATATTCTTGTATCGATAGCATCGTCTGGGTGCCCCCTCTCCCAGGTGGGTCCCACTGGCACTGCTCACTATTTGGCTTCACGATGATCAAGTATGCACAGTTCTGTTCTCTTAGCCAGTTCAGGGAGGGATCCCAGAAAACGGTTCAGGTTCAGATGTCAATGACCCCTCCCGCTCCCACGTTTTAGACAAAGGAAGCAGCGTTGTTTTGCATCCGAGCAGGGAGGCTTGTCCAGGAGGTGGAAGGGCTGCTGTGGTGGAGGGGGAAGCCCATGCTGAGCTCAGCACCTGCGAGACCAGCCAGGACTCAGGGCAGCAGCTTGTGGCAGCAGAGGGAGGGAAGGTGCGGCCGGCTGGCACTTCGAGGAAGCCCCTCCTCTGTTGATGGAGGGGAGAGGCCCCCGGGAGGGCGCTCGGTGTTCAGTGCTAGAAAACCACACAGAGATGCTTTCATCCCACAACCAAGGCACTGGAAGGGGAGTTTTCACCAGGTCTGTGGCAGAAGAACACGTGGGTTATGGAAAGAAAACAGCCCATTTACCATTTGTCAAAAGTCCCCAGACTTGGGAGATTATCTACCTGAATATATTTGACTTATAGTAAAGATGGACGGACGTTCAGGTTACCGAAAATGAGCATATTCTTGGGGCATATTCTAGCAAAAATCAATGAGACCTTAATTAGGACATGCTAGATGGACACCCAGCTGGGGTCTACACCGCCTGGTCAAATGCCCTCCATGACTAAGAGGAGACACACGCCAGCCAGAGGTTGACAGCTGGCAGCCGTTTTTCCAGCTGTAGGTCTTGAGGCCAGAACTGACCTAGGCACAGCGGGGGGGACCTGCCCCCAGCCTCACCTGGCCCCTCCCACAGCCCCAGAGCACTTCCAGGGCCGCACCCTCAGCACATCTGAGAAGGTCGGACTCTCGGGTAATGTCGGTGGGATGAGTGCAGGGCACGGTGACATCTTTCAAACCCTGGGCATACGTTGGCAGAGGGGCCCCCACTTGGGCCGATGCTGTTCCTGGTGTTGGCTGAGGGACGGTTTGGTCCGAAGGACTGCAGTGAAACGCCGTAGCTGAGTCCCTTTTGAAAGAGCTGCTTACAGAAAATGAGCCACAGAGGCTGCTCAGATTTTCATAGAACTTTTAAGCGAGTGGTTAAAAGACTTTGTAATGGCATAGAAATCATGTCTTTTATCAACGCAAATCCTCAAGAATGAGGTGTTTCCTTGTTTTTTTTTTTTTCTGATATAGTATTAGCATTTCTAAACTCACACTGTACACAGGCAGATATCCTGAGTTCTGAGACTGCTCCCAAGGGTGAGGACGGAGTTTCCTTCCCCAGGATCTGCCCACTACCGGGGCATCGAGGTGGCTGTGTCGGAGGTCCGGGGTGGAAGAACTCTGCAGGGAGCCGGGGGCATGGGGATTTGCGCAGGGGGACCCATTCAGACTGCTCCTTCGCCTGCTACACAGCCCAGCACGGGCGGGGGTTATTCATGCCTGATTGGCTCAATAATCTAATGATTATCGATTGATGGATTATTAATGATTTAATTGATTTAATGATTATTCATGATTGATGGACGCTTGTTTTAAAGTAAGTGAAATATTTTCATAACTGGATGGCGTTTCATTTGTGTTGCCAAGGAGACGTCTAATAACCACAAGTCCAAAGGGACATGAATTCTAGTGTCTCTTTTTAAACAGTCTGGATAGAGAAACTCTTTCTCCCTCGTGGGGGAGTCACTCCACTTGTGGAGTGACTCCCGGGGCTGTGTCCCCCCCGACACACGGGCTGGCTGGGCCCTGTCCTCCGCCTAACCGGCCTCTGCGTACCGCTGTTCCCCTCTCGTGGGTTCCTCCTGCGCGTCCGCTGAGTCCGACTGTGCACATCCTCCAAAGCAGAAGCCTTCAGGGGCCCCATTTCCCATCACAATAAATGTGACCTCCTCGCCCACCCACCAAGACACTTCCTCGTGCTGTTGGACTGTCTTTCTAGACTTTTCTCCCCCAGCGACTCTGCACGTGGCCAGTGAACTAACGCATTAGAGCTCTGCACCCAGCCAGCCCCATGTCTTTGGACAAACATCCCCTTGCAACGCCTCCAGCACCCCACCCCCCTAGTTGCCTTTGAACCTCTCCAGCCTTCAGGGCCCTTTAAAACCCTCCTCCCCCTCCCCGTCTTTCCTGATCTTCCCACCTGGAGGGGACGTGTGTCTTCCTGGGAGTCCTCCCACGCCACCTGCCTCAGTGATCACACTGTCCTCACTCTGCCTCAGCCCATCTCAGGCCAATCCCGCCAACAGCCACGACCCGCTGTGCGCTGCAATTCCCAGAGAACAGAAACTGTGACCTGCCAGCCTCACGCTTCCCGGCCTGGCTCAGAGCCTGACTTACAGTAGGTTTCCAAAACTTTCTGCAAGATTAAAATGGAATTGAATACAGGAGCAGTTGTGTTGAACAAGACTGCTTCTTAAAACATCGTGTGCGTCAGAATAACTCTAGTCATCGTCTCCATTTCAGATTTCTGGTGTAAAATCTCAAATAAAAGGGGGAAGCCCAAGCCGTTCGGAATGCGTTATTCCCTTTGGAGAGGGCCGGGGTGTGGGGAGCTCTTCCCTCTGGTGTTGCCACTTCCTGCCCTGGGCACCCCCGCCTGGAGCCCCCAGGGCTAGCTGCTCTGCCACCGCAGGCGGTCCTCAGCCTCTGGGCCTGGAGGCTGGGCTGAGGCCAGCCCTGCAGGCAGCGAGGGAAGCCCACCCATTTTGCATCTGTGCAAACCCAAGTGCTAGCAGCAATATTCATCTTAATTTTCTCTTTAAACCCTTGAGCTGCATTATAGCTTCCATTGTGCTGGTGACAGACAAATGCCTTGCAATAAATCAAAGTTAGGGTGACTGATACACTAAACACCTTTGCTTAATGATGTGATTGTTTCTTATCTGCAAAGTAATGTCACTTATGGCTTTGCTATTTATAGTCAATGTAGTGTTAGACCATTTTATGCCCCTGACGCCTCTGTGGCCAGCCCATTAGCTGTGATTATGGACCAAAGGGGGATACAGCCTCTGAAAGCCGGGAGAGAGAAGCCTTCAGAGTGCTCAAGTCATCCCTATCCAGGGAAAGCCGGGCTCCTTGTACGCGGTCCGCCTCCAGTTTCTTGCAGGCGTAGGTGAGCATGTGAGCTCCCCGTTTGTGTTCCACCTCTACCAGTACGGAGCATCTTCAGGACAGCAAGACAGACACTAAATGTTTAAAAAAAGAGAAAAGACAAGGGGCCACCTCCCTCCCTGGCTCAGTCCCAGCTCAGCGGGGCATGGGCAGGGTGCAGAGCAGGTGGGAGGACGGGGCCCTTGCAAGCGAGTCTCCCGTTGCGCTGGCCCAGACTCTGCCGCTCATTCATTATTTGGTGAGCTATTTACCCAAACTATTCTCTTTGAACAGGGTGTTGGTGGGGAGAGCAGAGTCCGCCTGGGTCTCCCTGCTCTGCTCTGTCCCAGTGGTATGAGAGTTGCTGCCAACTTCAAAGGCAGCCCCCGTGGTGGGACCAGGGCCCGAGAGCATCTGCACAGACCCTGCAGCTCCCTCTGCCCCCTCTCTGGGCTCTGTGTGGGGAGGGGCAGGAGGCGCTGGAAGCCTGTCAGGGCATTGCAGAAATCCTCTCTAAGATGCTGGACACCTGGCAGGCAGCTGTGGGTGTTCAAAACCAGGCCAGGGCAAGTCTTTTCCGTGGCCTGTGGACCCCTCTGCCCCAGGAGCGAGACATTCACCTGGCAGGGAGTGGCTATAGTGGTAGAATCGTGCCCCAGAAACAGATACGCTCAGACCCGAACCCCTGGTACCCGGGAATGTGACTTTATTTGGAAATAGAATCTTTGCAAATGCAATCAAGAGAAGATCACCCTGGATTAGGGAAGGCCATACTCCAGTGATGAGTGTCCGTACAGGAAGAAGGAGATTTGGGGCCAGAGACTCAGAGAGGAAAATGTTACTTGAAGAAATAAAGATGCAGCAGGACAGCCACGTGGTGACAGGTGCAGAGATGGGAGTGATGCCTCCGGAAGCCAAAGGACACCAAGCTTTGTCGGAAGCCCCCAGGAATTAGGAGAGAAAAGGTTTTCCCTTTGAGCCTTCGGAAGGAGCCAGCCTGCCAACACCGTGATTTCAGACTTCTGACCTCCAGAGCTCCGAGAGGATGAATCTCTGCTGTTTGAAGCCACCCACCTTGTGGTCATTTGTTCTGGCAGCTACAGGACACCAGTGCAGGACTAAATGCCTGTTTGTGCAGAGCCCCTGACAGCCATCAGAGTAAACCCTCGGCGGGCTTACGGCTCCCCTCAAGGCAGAACGACTTCTGAGAATTTGGGTGTCAGAACAGAGGGGGTTAAAACATGGTCCTTGTTGACTAAAAAAAAACCCTCACACGCATCGTGTGCCGTGAGCGTGTATTTACGTGGCTTGTGTTTTGCGCCTTTATCCTCAACTCCTCGAGTATTCCATGCCATTAATTTTCCTTTGCTATTTCGAAAAGAGTCAATGCTGTGTTTCTCTCAGCTAAACCTTACCAACCAAGCCACCTCCAACCCATCCACCTAGCACGTTCCCTTGACTGTGGCCTTCCCTACGTCACGCTGGCCTTGGGCATGGAGCCGGGCAGTCAGTGACACCACGCACCCCTGCATCTGTGGAGCCGCCGGCCGCGTACCATGCGTTTGCATGCACCCTGTGATTCGGGCTGCGTGTGGATGCAAGGCACGGGAACCCCGCTAACTAACGTGGCTCAACAACAAGGCACTGGCTGTCCCGCACAGACGGAAGTGGAGGAAGAGAAGTTCCAGGAGGGGCCGCTCAGGGCCCCAGTGACTCCGAGACGGCTCTGGCTCCTTCCGCCCTTCCATCCGCAACCTCAGGCACGAGTCCCGGGCATGGCTTTCTGCGATCCCCGCTTGGGTGCTGGGAAGGAGACGGGAAGGAGAGAGAGGGAGGTAAAGACAGATGGAAGAAGAGGAGAAGTGCCTTTTAGGAAGGCAGCCAGCGGCGGCTCTCACACACGTATTTCATTTTAACTCCACATCTCACAATAAATTCCAAATTATAAAGTTTTAAATAAAATTTAGGGAAATAAAGCAGAGAACCACTGGACAGTAGGTGCAGAAATAACTCATCGTTATAAAAATTACCCTAAAAACAAACCCCCAAAACCCAGCATGGCTTCAGGTACAGGGCTGCGGAGTGTCACTTGTGAGCCACTACCACCAAGAGTCAGGGGACCGGAGGGCCACGACGGACGTGTGGGTTGGGTCAGAGAAGCGGGGGGAACACGCACTCGAATGTTTGTTTCTGCATCGCTTGAAAGAAGAAGTCTACGGTGCTTTTGTGTCCCCTCCACAAAAATCACAGATGCTGCGAACTGTTAAACTTTGAAACCCAACGTGACGTTGCAGAGTTCCGACACTAGCAGGAGCATTTTAATTAAAAAGTAAGCTGGTGGGAAGGCTTGTAAAATTCTGTGAAGTAAAAACGATGTTTTGAACATGGAGGGACCCTTTGGGGGCAGGAAAAAGGGGGTTTTGCCGTCGTCATAGCTCTGTGCCATTTTAAGATTTCTGAATGTAGAGGTGTTTTTCAATCCCGTTCCAGAGAAAGCAAGATTTATCACTGATTACGTAGTGGTAACAAATGGCGAGGGAAGCGCCGTAGACACTACTCCAGCATGCATTTTATTTTTTGGCGATGTCTTTCCACTTTGGTTGAAAACAGGCGTACATGAAACAGGACTGCGCGGGACTGCCTTGCGCTTGCTCGAGAGAGCTGGCGGTTGCTGTCGATCCCCTAACAGACCTGTATTTTTCCGGGGGGGACGCCGGGGCTTGCGTTCATTCTTCCAAGTGTCCTCAGTGCTAAGCTCATCATTAGGGCGATTTCTGCAGTTGAGACTAAAATTAGCAAGTGTCATTAAAGTGTCTGAATCATGTGGCTAAGAAATGGCTCCCTTTAGAACGAACGCTCTTTATCCAAACTTTCAATGTCAGTTGTCATTTTTAAAGCATCTTGACCTGGAAGCAGGCAGCTGAAGTGGTGGGGACAGTTAATGACAGTTTTATTGGGCACTATGCTTATGGTTCACATTTCGAGGTCTGCGTGTAGTTGATCTTTCTCCCCGACACGAGAAACCCAGCCATAAGCCGGTTGCAGCACCACATCACAGACAGAGAGAAATAATAATGATGTCACCTTGAGATTCAAAGATCGCGGAATAGTAATAGTCTCCCAGCTCATTTCTCCCAGCTGCGATGACCTCTCCAATACTAAATCTTAACAGTCTCAGCATTATTTTTGAATTATTCATGCTAGCCTTTTCCCTCACTACAAAATCAAGGGAAATGAATGCACCATGCTCTGTCAGCTCCACAGGTATTTTGGTAAAAATATAAAATGTTATTTGGTGTCACAAAAAAAGGAGGCTGCCGCGGTAACACAGTGGCACGGTGGCGTGCTTCCCTTGAGCAGAAACACAAACAAACACAAACGTTCACCTGTGAAAAAGAAGAGCAAGCGTGTGTTCCCCGTCAATTCTGACTTGATCATTGGCCAATCATGTCAGGATCGGCTGGCTAGTGAGAGGGCTACGGCTTTAAATAAAAAGTACACGACAGAATTGAATTCTATCGTCAATGCCCCCCTCCCCCGAATTACACCAATAAGCTCATCGAGACACGTGCGCGAGCTCTGGCTCTGCGATGGCCAGTTTTAGCCAATGTCAAACTTCAAGCTGTTGCTTCTGAAATATCAAATCAGCATATATTTCTTATTTTAATTCAAATTATGTAGAGATAGCCGCTTGACAACTCTCCTAGCTGAGCCAGTCTAGAGAATGCCGGAGTGCTACAGTTTTATTCCGGTGATGGATCTCATAAAAAGCGCATGTGGGAATAAAATAAAATGCATGTAAATGTAAACCCAGGCAGGTACTCTGATCCATCTGTAGCTCCTGACCTTTAAGTTCATGATGAAAAACAAATGTCAGGCTTTCAGAAGACAGGAGTATCCCTGGCTTTGCTGGGCTGGTGTGTGCTGTCGCACAGACTGTATTAATTTAGTATGGCATCAATAACCTTGAAATCAGGATTTTTGCACTAAAAAACCCAGGTTTATGTTTATTCAGAATCCAAAGAAAAAAGGCAACTTTATTTAAAGGGGCCCTTCAGCGGCGAGTGGGCAGTTGTCGCTACCTCTCCGGATTTTTGGAGCTGCTCGCCGGCTTCCATGGCAACAGATGCTTAAGACTGTGAGGACCCAAGATGTTCCTTAAAGATTCTTTTCATTTTGCATGTAATTCTAATTATAGATGTGCTCTGCTCATTCAGCTAAGTAGGCCACACCTTGAAAGAAAGCGTGGTCAGTGAAGACTGTTCCGCAACCAAAATGCTGCAGGTCCCTGGGGGAATGAGACAAAGCACCGTTTTTTTGTGCAACACGAGCTTATTTCTGATTAGCAAAATGCCTATTTTGTCCTGCTACAGAAAGCAACAGAAAGAAATTGTGTGTTTCCATTGCTGGACTCTAGACACGGGTGATTCGAGCACAGGTCATTCTTGGCGGGGCAAGCTCCCCACCACTGCCGTTGGGATGCGAGAACCCACGGTCACCCCTCGTGCTTGCCCTGTGGTAGGATGAATAGTGGGTCTGGTAGAATCATACAGTGTGCTCAGGATCTTCCAAAACTGAATTATGCTCAGCGTAGATTTCACATTAGGTATGTTCCATAATATTCCAATTCTTTCAGACTTGGTGTCATAGGGTCCATTATTGGTAAAATAACTGGTAGCTTGCCTTTTTCTCTGGTATGGGCTTCTCAGCCGAAAAATAAAAAGAGAGAGAGACGTAATTGGAGTTTTCCTTCTCTCCTCCAGGAAGAACAGACCGACTATGTCCTGAGTCAGGGCTTCCTTGCCCAGGGAAAAGTTAAATGCTTCTTTTGATGTTTCAAAAGTTGCCCTGAATTCAAGCCCCACCCAGCCCTGGCTGCAGAAGCCCAGTGGTGGGAGATGAGCGGCGTCCCCGCGGGGAGGAAAAAGGGCTTTGCTTACCTGGAGTAAGGAGAGGGGGCCAGCTGTTCCTCAGGGTCTTCCTGCACCCGCGAGGCTGGGGAAGGAGGGAACTTTAGAGATGGGTTCCAGAGACCTGCCCCCGCCCCTGCCAGTGCTCTGGACGTAGGATTGCCGGATATAACACAAGATGCCCAGGAAATTTGGAACTTCAGATAAACAATACATACCATATTTAGGGCACATTTATATTAAAAACTCTTATTGTTCATCTGAAATTCAAATACAACTGGGTGTCCTGGATTTTTATTTGCTGACTCTGGCCATGCAGGGAGGCCACAGCAGGGGCTGAGATGGGGGTGGCTGCCTGGGGACCTGGGGCTTGGCCCCACCCCAGCCAGGAAGGTCCTGGGCGAGCCTTCTCCCAGCTTCCAGTGTCTCTCTACCCCAAGTCACCTGACCAGCAGGGCCTAAAAATGTCTTCCTCCTCAGGTTGTTCCACTGCTCACAACCAGGGGCTCCCTGGGACTCAGCGGGCCATTATCCATTTGGGGTCTGGCATGGGACAGCAATGGCAGCAGCCTCATGGTCAGACCAGGCGCCCATCAGCGCCCTTTGCTGGCAACCTGCAAAGCTCAGGTAAAACTTTCACGTTCTCTGGGCCTTCGAGACCCCACAGGGGGTGGGCCCAGCCCAGGGCTTCGCAAACATCCCAGGATTGAAGCCCCGGGAACCCTCTGTTCAAACCTCTTCAGTACCCAGCCCAGCGATGCCTGTGTCTGCCTCTGCGCTAGACTTCAAGTTCTGTCTGGAGGCAGGTGCTTCTGCTCCTGGGACTCTGCTCAAACCCACTGATAAGTGATCCCAAGTCCCCCTTAGCTGCTTCTACCAGCTTTGATCTTGCTCCCTGCTACAGAATATTCCTTTTCCCACTTTCATTTCTTCAATAAATATTTACTAAGCATCAACATATGCCAGGATACCCCGATGACTAAAGCAGGCAAAAGTCTTTGCCCTCATAGCGCTTGCATTTAAGGGAGAATGCTCAGGAAATACATGCAATGACTAAGTCAGCCACAGAGGACTTCCCAAGGTAAAATGGGCTATAGGAAAAAATCAAAGCAGGTTCGGGGGATGGGGGCTCGGGGAGGGCTGTAGATGGGCGTGTGCAACTTGAAGTAGGAAAGCCTGCTGAAGAAGGTGGCACTTAAGTGGAGTCTTGAAGGAGGTGAGAGAGTTAGCCAAGGTGTCAGAGGGAACAGCATTCGGGCAGAGGGAACAGCCAGTGCTAGAGCCCTGAAGTGGTCATGTGACTGGCAGGTTTGGGGGAGCGAGGAAGAGGAGGAGAGGAGATGTGGTCAGGGTGGCCGGAGGCTAGAGGCAGGGTGCGGAAGGCTCTCTGGGCTTGAGCAGAGGAGGGAGAGGAGAGGATGGAGACGGGGTGGCCATTCCCGGTGACCAGGTGACAGATGATGGTGCAGGGGACTTGGGTCAGCTCTGCATGTACCTCAAGTGCCAGCAAACAGGTTTCCCTGCCATGCTGAAGGAGGGCGTGGGAAGAAGAGAGGTGTCAGGCACGTCCTGTTTGTCCCGAGTCTTTGCAGGCGGCTCGGCCCTTAGCACATGTGGGGCCTGCAGGGAGAGAATGACTGGAAGGCACAGACACAGGTCTAAATATTTAGAAAGTAGAAATTGAGCCAGTAAACCTTCAAATAAAATATTGGCTATCCTCTTGCTCTCATAATGATGAAACCAAAAAAATATGTGAAAGGCTATGGGTTTTTTATGGCTGAAAGTTGGAAAAATATCAATGACTGAATTGAATGCTTGCTGCACGTGTCTGGGGGTTTTATTCACGGGCCAGCGATGTTTGAATAAGTAAAAAAATAAAGACATCCGTAATTCATAAATTACTATGTACTTTTTCCATAAAATTTATCTGTCTTGCCTCATTTCAGTATAATCATGATTATGTTGTATAAGCAAAAGTTTCACATAAATTTGTCTTTTAGTCACATTAATGAGATAAAGGACCCCAAATCAAGTTATAGTCAAGTGTACACATTTTGACTGTATTTTTATCAAAAATGTAAACCCAATGTAAATATTAAAAAGTTTAAATGACTCGTCAGGTTTTCAAAAATTATTTTGCCTCTAAAACATTCAAAATTAGCTGTTAAAATTAAAAAGCAAAACACTTTAATTATAGAATTAAATTCAATTAAAGCTGAAATTTTTATTTAAATTTTTGAAAGTTTAATTAAGTCGTATGAAACATTTAGATAAAAGTGAAACTATGTGTGATTCTACCGGGCATCGTACCCAGCCCAGCAACGGCCGTGTTGCTCACATAAAGAAGCAATCTCACTTCATATCGGGTATGTTGGACCCGCGTATATGCACATTTGAAACCATGCACAGTTTAGTGTGGGAGCCACGGCTCCCCAGCAGCCCCGTGCACCTGTCGATGCTGTGGCCTCTGCAACCAGACACCGGAGCAGGGACACAAGGACCTGGACTCTGCACTGCTGGGAAGCAGTACTTCCCCAAGCAAGGATCTGTGGCATCCCTGCTTAGAAGAAGGATCCGACAAGTTAACTCCTTTCTCTCTGCTTTTCCCTGCTCAAATACCCCCTACTGTCCCCACCCCAAACCTATATGGCACAGCGCAGGGCAGACGAGGTGGGGATGGCACCTGGGGCCTGAGTAGTGTCAGGCTTGACAGTGAATGGTTGGGAGGCTCCCGCCCTGCAGCTCCAGCCTGCATCACAGTGACAGGTGGCACGCGCGCATGTGTGTGTGTGTGTGTGTGTGTGTGTGTGTGCGCACGCGTGTACAGTAAGAGAGGGAAGGAGCCCTCTGAAGGGTCCCTTCGGCCTAGGCCTAAGGGCAGCCCCCGCTGGAAGGACGAACCCACCACCCCTGGAGATGGGGAAGCTGTGGGTGAGGTGGTTTTGGGTGGGGTGGGGTGTGAAAAATCAGGAATTTGGGTTTAGAAGTGTAGAGTTTGAAATGTTGTTTAGCTCTCCGGAGGAAAGTTGGTAGGCAGTGCAGAGGAGTCTGGGTTTCAGGAGAGGAAAGCCTCGGCTGGAGATACAGGTCTGCGAGTGGTCAGCGCACAGATGCTCTGTGATGCCTGAGGGCTGGAGGGACTGGCGAGGGATGAATGTGGGTATGGAACAGAGCCCAGGGCCTGGACACCGGGGCATGACACGCAGGAGCAGGGCCACCCCCGTTAGGATGGCTAATAGCAAAAAAGCAGAACATCCCAAGTGTTGACGAGGACGCAGGAAAACTGGAGCCCTCGTGCACTGCTGGTGGGAACGTAGGACGGTGCGGCCGCCCGGAGGCAGGACGGCAGTCTCTCCAAAAACTAAACACACGATCGCCACATGGTGCGGCAACTCCACCTCTGAGCATTTACCCAGAAGAACTGAAGGCAAGGACGCGAACAAATATTTGCACGCCCGTGTTCACAGCAGCGTCATTTACAACAGTCAAAAGGTGGCAGCGACTGGGGCGTGCGCTGATGGATGAGTAGATAGACAGAAGGGGCGGATGCACACGACAGAATACACTCGCCCTAAAAAGAAGAAAATTCTGACACACGCTAGTTACAACATAGAAGAACGCTGAAGGCATGATGCTCGGTGCAACAAGCCAGACTCAAAGAGACAAACGCCGCGTCAGGTGCCCAGAGTAGCCGAATTCGTAGAGACGGGAAGCAGAGCGAGCGCGGCCAGGGGCTGTGGCGACGCGGATGGGGCATTCTTTTTTCATTGAGGCAGAGTTTCAGTTTTGCAAGCTGAAACCGTTCTGGAGGCAGAGGGTGGTGACGGTCGCACAACAGTGTGAATGTGCTTAATGTCACTGGACTGTGCACTAGATTTTATGTCACGTGTATTTTACTATAATTTTAAAAACTAAAAGAAAGGGGGAGAGGGAGATTTTTAAAAAATAGTTGAAAGAGTTGGGCATGAGATGAGGGACCCTTAACAGGGATGGAGGAGGAGGGACTGACGGTGGCCCTTCGGCCCAGGGGTCTGCGGCTGCCTGTCCAGTTCAGAGTCGCACGCTGGAGGTTTCCTTCCTGTTCTAAGCTTATCTCATCTGCTCCTGGTCGCCCCCCAACTCTGGGCTCCAGCCGCTGTCCATGGCACTCACGGCCTCCTCCCGGTCAGTAAGTCGTCCCTCATTTACTCACCGGCTTGTCCTACGACACTCGTGCACAAACAACTCTGAACTTCATTCTCTGTGCCACCCTGAAATGTTCGCATGTGTCACTCCGTCTTGGCAGCCAAATGAAAGTTGATTTTTTTCCAAAATGCACCATGCGTGAGCAAAGGAAGGAGGTGGGCAGCAAGTAAGGTGGCGGCGTCTGCTCCTTGCCCCGCCCGAGTCTGCTTGTGGCATCGCTGGGCCCACGCAGGGCGCCACCTCACAGCAGGAAGAGCACAGGGACGCGGGAGACGGGAACGGGAGTGCCGCTGGCGCAGGCGGCTCCCGCTCAGAGATCACAGGCAGCGCAGAGTGTTTCCTGCAGGTAATACCACACGCTTCCATCCCTGATGTGTCAACTTGACTGTTTATTTTTATACAGTTTTTGGCATTCAGAGACCACAACTGCTTTAGTGAGCAGCATGTGGAATCGACCAGACCCTCTACTTCTTTGAAAAGAAAAGAGGACTCATTTCTGAGGCTGCGATTGTAGTAATCCCGACGCTCCCAGCTGCTCACCGTTGGCTGAAGGACAGCTCTGCACGCCGTTCAGGCACGGTGCACTCACTCTCTGACCTCTCACCCTCCAGACACCTCCACGGGAGGCGTGACCCCCATTTTACAGATGAGGAAACCGAAGCTAACAAAGAGTAAGGGGTGCCCAGATACTTGGTTAAGTATCATTCTGGGTGTGTCTGTGAGGATGTTTCCGGGTGAGAAACATTTGAATCAGTAGATCGAGCCAGGCAGACGGCCCTCCGCAACGTGGCTGGGCCTCCTCCAACCCACCGAAGTCCTGAATAGGGAAAAAAGGCTAAGTAGGAAAGCACTCTTTCTCTCTGCCTGTCTTTGGGAGAGCACATAGGTCTCCTGCTTTCAAACTGAGATTCAGAGTAGACCTGCACTGTCAGCCCTCCTGGTCCTCAGGCCCACGGACTCAGACTCGGAACTTACGTTGTCATCTCTTCGGGGTCTACAGATTGCCAGCTACAGATCTTGGGACTCCTCAGTCCCATGATCACATGAGGCAGTTCCTTATAATAAGATATGCATCTTATTTTGTGTGTATATTTACATGCAGTCATACACCACCCACCCACGTTTCAGTCAAGGACAGAGCGCGTATACAACAGTGATCCGTAAGATTACGATGGAGCCGAAAAAATCCTGTTGCCTAGTGACATCGGAGCAGTCACAACATCCTAGCTCAGTTACTTAATTTCTTGATGAATTCAGTGTATCTAACTGCCCAGCGTTTGCAAGTCGACAGCAGCGTACGGCAACGTCCCAGGCCTTCAGTTCACTCCCCACTCAGCCAGCACGACGTCCTGCAAGCTCCTACACAGTTGCGTGTCCTATACAGGTGTACCTGTTTTATCTTTCATATTGCACTTTTACTGTCCCTTTCCTATGTTTAGACATGTTTAGAAACACGCATACTTACCACTGTGCTCAACTGCCTGCAGTACGGTGACACGCTGTGCAGGTCTGTGGCCTGCGACAGACCACACCACATAGCTTCGGTGCGTCGGAGGCTGCACCATCGAGGTTTGTGTAAACGCGCTCCGTGATGTTTGTACAACGGTGAAATCACCTAACGATGCATTTCTTAGAGCACATCCCCGTTGTTACTTCATGCATGACTGTATACACACACATGTTTAATATATTTTATTATGGGTGTGTGTGTATCTCTTATAACAGAACCAACAGGATATACATTAGCTCTGTTTCTCTGGAGAACCCAGACTAACACGCAGCATAATTGGCGGGGCTTTTGTGCTGTTGTTGGCATTAATTCTCTGGCTATCCTAATGTATGGAATTTTGATTGAGGAAAAGTGCGTGATGCTGTCCGTGACCGTGTCCTGGCACATTTTAAACTGAGGGTCTGCTTGCACCAGCGTCACCCTCGATGCTTTGTGGAGCATGTGCGCTGCCCGGGGACTTTCATCCGCGTGGTCAGGGTGGTGTCAGGCTGGCAAAGCAGAATCGTTGCTATTTGACTTTCAACTGTGAAATTTTGCAGTAATATTATGAGCTGCTCCCCTTAACAATTGTCTGGCTTACAAACTCCTGGGAAGGTGAGAATGATTTAGAGTTTACGGGGAGTGTTGCAGGTGGATCATGAGAACGGGGCTGCTGGGAAGGCCGGTGGGGCATTGACAGATTGTGTTCCCTTTTCCCTTTCTGATTTTCCTTATTTTCAGCCTGACATTTTTTTTAATAGATTTGCTTTGAGTTTTTGCACATTTACAAAATCCATTTGAAAACTTGATGGTTAGAAAATGGAAATGATTTCACGGTTGGGAAAGATTGTCCACAGATTTCTGAAAAAGCAGGGGTTACTTAAATCTGTGCTCGTAAAGAGCCGCAAAGTGCTCATATTAATAAGCTTGTGCAGTTTAAGAAGAATTAGATGAAGTCAAAATATAGGATTCATAGATGGGAAGCAACAGCGTTTCTCTGACATTATCGGCAGCTTAGAGACGGCTTCCCGAGACTAAATGGCAGCTTTCGGTCTGCCCTGCAGCTGTGGGCAGTGAGGGACAGGCCCGTTCCTATGAAATGCTTCCATTGCATGGTGGCGCTGTCATTTTCAGATGAAGTCCCGATTTCCAAAAAAGTTTTAAAAAATAAATAATAAGTTAGCAAAGGCCAATAATTACTGTATTACTTACTACATCTATAGTATACATATATATATATTTTACCCATAGATTTGGGGAGAAAAGCTTTCTATAAAAAATATTCATTATCTGAGGCCTTTCCTCTGAAGATTTTCCTTGCTAACTGGAATGAGTTGGCTGTTGTCCCTATCCCCTGTGCTTTGCAGAGCCAGTCCTGTCCTGGGTTGGCTACAGGGGTGACCAGCTTTCACAGCCAGAAACCCTAGACTTAAATCCCACGTCCTTCCCTGGCTCGAGAGTCTGCACTGGCTCACCACTAACCACTGCAGACATCCCTCCCCAGCATCCCTACTTTCATTCTAGGCTGATTTTCCATTCCTCCACTCCTTCCTGAGTCCAGCCTGGCTCCCTCTCTGCTCCAAGTTGAGTCTTGGCTCCTCAAGGAAGCCTTCCTGGACCATCCCAGCCTGTGGAGTTTAATTCTCAGTAGCTCTGAATTGTTTCATGGATTCATTCATTTGTCTGTTCATTTGTCCAGCGAATGTTTATTCAGCACCTTCTAGTTGCAGAAGTAATTCCATGACAGTGTAATGTTGCAAAGAGAGGCTTGCGCTTTGTGCCCAGGGTCGGAGCAGGGTAGAGCAGCTAGGATGCTGGTGACAATCCACAAGGACCTGGCACTCAGAGGGAGGGCGGCTTCCATGAGGTGCAAACTATACCTCTGGATACCAGGCCTGGAGGTCAGGAGAGAGGTGAACGCTGGCTTTTGAAGTTATCATGAGAAAAATCGATGATTGATGTGAAAGCATTTTGAACAACATTAAAGCCGTATGTAAGTGTTATAAGATTCTACAACTAGTGTTGTGTAATCCTTTCCAACGGAAGCCAATAATTTGAGATCCTGCTGTGGTGGGGGGGTTATTGTGGCACAGACATTTCCACTCACATTGTCACGTTCAACTGCAAACCGTCCAGGTAAACTGGGTGTCATAGTCTCCACTTTCCAGACAGTAACACTGAGGCTTTGCGTGGGTACGAACCGTGCAGACAGAACCAGCACACATTGGAAGTAAGTGAACGCTCACGCCTCCGGGTCCGTCCCTGGAGCTTGTCCCAGGGTGCCGTGCTGCCACTTCCGTCTTGTGCCCTGCCACCAAAACAGAACGAGGAACTTAATTATTTGAAGGTTATTTTTGGCTCCGTAACAAAGACAAGTTGAAGTCTGTTGGCAGAGTTTGGCTCAAAGGAAGCCACGACTCATCAGTTCCAATCACTGAACAAAGAATTCGGGGGCAGCCCGAAAACGCTGGATGTGGCTAATGACCCTGCGTGGGGAGGGAGGAGGGAACACGCCTGGAAAAATTGGCATTCGATTGCTGATTAAAGCATTTTTTGAAAACCTTATCATCAAAATATCTATTCAATTAGACATCCAAATAATTTTACTGACTGCTTAAGGATTATTTTGCTTACGAAAGAAATCAATGTGGATGCATGAGCATTTTATGAACGTGTAATCATTAAACTGCATCAGATTATGTGCCAATTATTTTCATTGCTCTGTTATTAAAAGTTTCGGGATAAATTTTTTAAAAAATAATTTAAAATAAACTCCCAAACCCTCAGTTTCCAAAATGAGATTTATAAACATTATGCTGGTAAATATGCACTTTGCAGTGTTTATTAGATCATCTGGATTTCTGGGGACATCCTTTAAAAGCATTGCATGTGTTGAAACCACAAGTTTAACGCCTTTGTGGATTGAGGGTCCCCTCATCTTTCTTCATTTTCCCTGCTCTCTTGTCTTCATGCTGATTTTTCATCAGCCCAGTGGTACAGGATCCCAGAGCCTATTTCCACGGTTCTCCGGGTGTTGCCATGTCCCTCCCGATGCCCACTTGCCCTCCTGCGAACCATGGTGTCGCCCATCAAGCTTCTCAATGGTTTCTCACTGTACCGTCCAATGCTGAGCACTGGCGTTTTATTTTGCACAGCGATGCCAGGATTAGAGAACAATTAATGATGTCAGCTTACTGGTATCATTTTTGAAATATTTTCTGTTACCGAGGATCTTTGAGGTAGAACTACCAAAGCGCAAACACGGACCTTTTCTCAATAAGCCGCAGAACCAGAGTTGGCCTTTTGATAAATGCTTTCTAGTAGTTGTCTTTAAGGGGCTAATTTTTCAAGCTTACCGAGAAAGAGCGAAAGGAGAGAGGAAGAAAGAGAAAGGAGAGAGAGACAGAGAGAGCGAGAGTGCTCCAATTTTTCAGTTAACTAATGACTTAAATGGAAGAAAATATATAATTTGATAAAAATGTTTTTGCATATATTAAGCCATGTATGTTTGGTTCTGGTACAAAGTCAGCCCCTTCCCCACTTGGATTAGTAGCTGAGGTATTTTCGTTTGGAAGATTAGACTATTTTTGAATTCTACTTATTATACTAAATTGAACACCATATTATGAAATCCATTTCAACTTTTATGGACATCCCTGCCTCCTCCAGAGGCTTCTTTAGGCATTTGGTTTATTGGGAAAGAGTCATTTATTCCCTGCAACGATGCCCACGGTGCTGGCACATTACAGCAAAGAAAATAAGCCACAAAATTCAAGTTCTTATTGCAGAAAAAGTATCGACTTACATGATTTTTTAAAATAATGGAAAGTGTTAGAATATGACATCCTGGGGAAGGATAGAAGACTCTTGCATATCTAATCAAAATGTTATCATCCCCGAAACATATTCATAATATGACCTTTGTCAGCTGCTTCGTAGAAAAGAAATCCATTCAAAAAGGCAAAAGTTTCAAACAGAGCATTATAGGCTGGAAGAAATTTGCGGAAAAGAAATTGCATTTCCAACCAGAGAGCCTCCGCGCGGCGGCTGCACTGGGGAGATTGCTATGACCCTCTCGCCGTTGTCTTAAACTGTCAAAGTTTGACTCCTTTTGGATTTTTGAACAATTCAAAAAAGATCCTTTCATAAACAGTTTCATAAACTACGACATATCTAATTCCTCGGCTTTGAACACGGAGCTGAGTGCAGCACAGGGAGCCTACCGAGAATTTCTCCTGAAGCCATAAAGCAATCTAGGAGGTAAGTTACCACGCTGTTGACACAGGGAATGGAAATGGAAATTCTCTAGTAGTCTCCGCGATCCCCAGTCATACGCTCTGCTTTGCCTGATGCTTGTTGATTGGTGCAGTATATCTTGATGTCAGTATCCCATTTCAGAAACGTTCTGACATTATCTATTTGGAAGTTTGAAGCATAGTAGAAAACTCCCAATGCATCTGAGCACACGTTTCAACACAGCAATCACAATACCCATTTCCACCGATGCAAGATGCAGGTTTGAACCAAATTCCAATAGACCTCATTCCTAAGTCGATAGAAATCTGAAAATCTTTTTGTGGCTAACAAGGTTAGGAGAGGCTGGCTCCTTTTCTCCCGAACATCACCTCATCCTGTTATCAGCTCTCCCTGGCGCTCAGCAGCCGGGGGCTTTGCCTGTAGAATATGTATGAAGGAACAAATGATCAGGAAAAATGAGGTGGAAAACATTTTTTAGATAGCAGACCTGAAAGGAAATGAAACAATGAGGATTTGAAAAATGCAATTTAATGCAGGTTTAACCATTAAAAATGACTGCGGGTCGCTAAAAGAGAACAGAAATAAAATGTCCGGACTGTGTTTACTTTTTAAAAGATTCAGGCTTGATTCACAAATGGCGAGGCACATTGAATCAAAATTGACCTTTGACATCGCTAGAATCTAGAGATTTTATTCGTCCAGAAACCTGCTGTACTTTGGAATTAGCCCATGGACTCACTAGCATGAGGTGGCCAGAAAAACTGCAAGACTGATGATTCCAAAACACCTTTAAATTCGTATTTAGACTTCTCCCAATTTATTTTTATCACACAAGCGTAGGTAGACGCCAAAGCGAATGCTCAGTGACTATTTCTAGCTTGTTAATGATCCAGTTATATTTTCCCAATCATTGACATTCTCAAGTGCTGCAAATGAAAATCAAATTTGCAAGATGCAACACATTCAGGGAAACCGTATCTGCTGTGTCCTTCTCAGACAAAGAAAGACAAGTTTTTAATCAGCAGTCAACTCTGCAGTCTTTGGAGTTGGTTTAAACTAAGTCAGCAACTCTGATTCTTTTATTTGAAGAACAAATAGCAGGATAAGGTTCCTAAGCCCTAGAAATATACCATCATAACTTGCCACCAAAAGATTTCAAATTCCTCACTTCAAAAATGCTAACAGTCTTTTCTCTCTGTCTCTCTTTGTGGTTACCTCCCTTCCTTCCCCCCTCTTCTCCCTCTCCTCTTTCCCTCCCCGTCCCTAATCCTGTATTCTTAGGTACTGGGAATATTCTTAGGAATATTGAGATTTGGGATTAAGAACTTCATGTAAGTTTTGGCTCTGCTATTTCATAGCTGAGTAGCCTTGGACAAGTCACTTGACCCCTTTAATCCTCACTTTCCTTACCTATAAAATGGGTGTAGTGATACTCAGCTCACACAGCTGTGAGTTTTTAACACACTAACTTCCCTGTGAGTTATATTTAACTCACTCCAGTTTTGAGCCCAGGGCCTCGTGAAGCATATATAACTCAAGTCTCCACACCTTGGGAGCTGCATGAACTGTTTTTCAAGTTGCATAGAACTCATGCACAGAAAACAATAAAAAATAACCAATTTTTCATTAAATTAGAAAGGATCATTTTCTATTCACCGTTTATTTCACAGTTTTTAATCTGTTTTTGTAATAAGACACTATGGCCCCAAGGAAAATTTTCTTTTCTAGTGTGGCAGTCAGTGTGTTAAAAGGAGAAGACGGGTAAAACCACGCAGCACAGTGTCTGGCACCCTGGGGACCCTCGAACCGCTCAAGACTCCTGGTCATAAATGACAGAAACCCAGCTCAAATTGTTTATTCAAACAACACAACTTACTGTCACTAAGAAATGAGAAGCCCAGGGGTGGCGACTTTCATGTTTGGCCACATCCAGGGGCTGAACAACGTGTTTTGGGCTCTGTTTATGTCTATGGCACTCCCCTCCCTGCAAAGATGGCCACGACAGCCCAGAGCCATGCCGTCCCTGCTTCGTACCCCAGAGGGAGAAGGCTCCTCTCCGCAGTAACTGTGCATTCACCCAGGCAAGAACTCTGATCGGACTTCGACCACCACTGAAGGGAGATTTGCCACACACAGAGACAGCAGAGCTTGCAGGGAAAAAGCCGAGGAGCCGGCTCTCATTCTCCGACTGCTTCCACACACGGGTGTCAATGAGTCTAATACTTACTGCTGTGTGACTGTGGCAAGTTACTCAACCACTCTGTTTCTTCATTTATAAAACTGTGATAATGAAATTGCTCACCTTGTATGGTGGTTGTGAGGGTTCAAACTAGCCCAGGGTCTGCCACTTAATAAGCCATCAGTAATTTTTAAATACAGTCATGCATTGATTAACGACGGGGATATGTTCCAAGGAATGAGTTGTCACTCAGTCTCCTGGTTGTGTGAACATCACAGTGCATGTACTACGGTGTACACAGCCCGCTACCCACCCGGGCTGCACGGTGTGGCCTATTACTCTAGGCTACAAACACGTGCGGCATGTGACTCCTGAATCTCCAGTGCATGTGCTAACTAAGATCAATCTCCAAGACAGAGAACCGAGGCACAGATTTGGCAATGCTGTTCTTGGCCTTGGGGTAGAGGCAACCCTAGGAGAGAGTCCTGGGCTGGTATCAAGTTGTCTTAACTGTCCAGCCTCATGGAATAGGTCCCCTTGTCAACAGACTCTGGAATGCTCCATTGCAAAGAGTCACACCCATCTGGGCACTTATTTATTGGCCAAAGATCACCTCTACTGCCTCAGCAGAGATGGAGCTACAGGAAGCAGAGGGCCCCCCACCCCAGGGCCCCACTAAGGCCTCCCCCTACCCGATCCACACATAGCTGGTGGATGAACAGCTGTGAAGACTGAAGAGACAGCATGGGAGTGAGCCGTGCTCAGCACACGGTGCTCAGGGTCGGCACACGCTGTGACCAGGCAGGGTACGGACTGGAGGCCCCTTCCTCATGATCCCAAGATTATCCTGCCCTTAGCACCCCCTCCCCTTCCTTCCTTGTCAGACCTGCTCTCCTGGCCATGGTGGGTACATGTGACTCTGGCTGGATGGTCCAGAGTTTGTCACAGTCATTCATAAGGGGCTAACTGGAGCCCTTCCCTCGGAATTTTTCCAGTGGGAGCTGGAAGAGAGCATTGGTTTCGACTCTGGGGACACAGAGTGAAAGAACGCGCCTGGCGCTGGAGAAGGTGAGAAGAGGACCCGCAGAGGGCTGAGAGAGGGGTGCTGAGCGCAGCCTGCGCTGTGCCGGGTCGCTCCTTCCTCACTTCCCTGAGCTGTGCTAGTAAAGGCCTTGGGGTGTGGCTGCTTGGGCGGGGCCCTCATCTGCCTCCTAAGGAGCACTGCCAAGGCCACACTGGAGCACCACGTCCGCTCCCCAGCCCGGCCCCGTCATGACCACCTCCTCCCACTGCTGTCCAGGGGCTCCTGGACCAAGAAGGGCTTCGTTCCCAGCTACTGGTCAGACAGACGGAGGGACCATTCCTGGGTCGCAGTTTCCGTCACTCCTGTCCAGGTTGAGCAGGGTCCTCTCAGGCTAACGGACCGACGAGCCACCGCCCGCCGCCCACACCACCCTCACCGCCGGTCTTGCTGCTCCCGGGCTCATCGTTCTCCCGTAGTCGCCTCATGGCCCTTCCGACCAGCGGCTCGATGCACTGGGGCTGACTGAGGACGATCCCCTCGGAGGGAATGCCACCACTCTCCCTTTCTAGATTCCTGTCTTGATGGCTGAGACAGAACGCTTGGTGCGGCTGTCTTTCCTGTCTTAATTCTCATTTGTAGTTTCCCAGTCAGAAGCGAACGACAGCAAATCACAATCTCAGCATCAAAACCCCCGTGTCTCTTGCTTTAATTTCCAACTCACAGAAACACAGGCACTTCTGGTCCGTCCCGGTAGGACAGGGGAGGGGGCCCGCTTCCTCCTGGCAGCCCAGGTGCATGCTCCCCAGCTCTTCACACCACTTAAAAGATTCTGCCCAAACTGCCAACGATGTGTGACAGACAGAGCTCTTCCTGAAAATGGATCAAAAACACTTTGTAATGAGTGTAGGAGCCAGTTTAAAAGGGCCCACGGAATCCCAGTCCTGAGTAATGGACGCTCAGATAGCCAGGCTGGGAAAGCGTCCCCCGAGCGTCCCCCTTTGCTTCCGCAGCTCTCCAAGCCAGCGCATCCAGACACATAGATCCGAAGAGTTAGGTTTTACTCACTTGTTTACACGTATCATCTACCTTCCCTGGATATTCAATTATCTAAAGGTGGCACATTTTGGAAGGAAAAGCTATATAAGGTTTGGGATGATCTCTGTCCAGTAATTACTGGACAACTGGCTCCAGATTCCACAGATCACAGTGGTTCTCTGTCTGGGCAGTGTTTCTTCTCCCTGAGACCGATGCACTCGTTTTATTGGTCAGGCCTTTCCTTGCACGACCCCTCCAGCCCCCGCAGATATCCTGGCCACACCAGGTGCCTGCTCCGTGGGGCGCCACCCACTGCACTGGGCCGGGCACACACAGGCTCTTGAAAAGGGCTTGTTGAGGCAGCCTTGCCACAGTGGGGGGCCTACTTACACCCCCACTGCCCCCAGTACATATCCCGGGGAGAAGCTCCCTGCTCCACACGGCAAACTATTTCCTTGTCTGTGCATCCTCGACTGTGAGCTCCACGGGGGCCTGCAGCAGTCCCATTAAATGCATCTCCAGGCCGCGCATCTGCCAGGCTGGCAAAAGGAGATCTCAGTAAAAGTCTTTTGAAAGGGAGTTTTTCGGCTTGTTTCCTTAGGCAGAGCCCTTCTCCCTGCCCTTCTTGACCCAAGAACAGCATAAAGAGGTTCCAGATCTTAATAGAAGCTGCCAGGGGCTGCTGGGCGGGAGGATTTTCTGCCTCACTGGAGGAATGCAAGAGCTAAGGAGCCCCTCCTGGGACTGCACCACACTCGCCCTCTGTGTGAGGGCGGGGCCTGCAGCCCCTCCGCCCCGCCCTTTCTCCTGCCCGCCTGGCGATTACACTCCCTGCTGCAATCACACCGTGGTGCCTCTGGCCATGCTGACAACTGGTGTTGGACGGGAGAGTCATCAGGCAGCTGGCACCCCAGTCCTGACGGGGTGCCAGGACTCCCCATCTCAGCCTTCTTCCTCCAGAATGCTCCGGGCTTCCACGGCGCCCGGCCTTACCCAGGTCCCAGGCGCTGACTCCGGCTCTTGGCTCCAACATTTGCTGGAACTCAGCTGGAGCTGAGAAAATCAATTGTGCTAATCAGCGAAGCCCTCCACTGGAGATGCTGTCCTAAAAGCAAACCATATGTAAAACACTTAGAGTGGGGAGCTCTGTAATGTTTCTTTTGTTACACCACCATTGCACATTTGTCCAGAGTTCGGGGCTTTCAAACCACATAAGGTTTTATGTGATCGCTATAAAATCCCTTCATTTCCCAAAGGTAGGGTAGTAAGGATTAAGCTTGACTACTGAAGACAGCTTTGTTGTAAACGGTCTCTAATGTCACAAAAGTAGCTTGGAAAGAGAGGCTTATTAAACAAATTTCTTGGGTTGCAAATCATTAGAAGCAATCACATGTCGTGTTCATTTGCTTAACCTGAAAGGTATCCATTGGATGTTTAAAGAAACCATGCAAATTAACATTGTTCCCAATGCCCACAAGGAAGCTGGCTGATCTTAAAGGAAACCCAGGGAGCCCCTTAAGAAGCCGGGCTGACGTCGAACACAGCCTCTTGTGGTTTTCCCACCTTTTCTGCAAAAACTTACTCATGGGAATCTGTGTCAGGAGAAGAATGGGCTATGATTTGCTAATCTGAAAATGGGAAACCCCAAAGGGATCTCGCCCATCTAGTCTAGTCCTGTCATCCTACAAACAGAGAGGTCAGGCGGTTGCTCAGCGAGGGGCATAGCGGGACCCTGTCCCAAATCTCCTGATCCTGTGTTCCTTACTCCTCAGCACACCAGGCCACCTTCCTGCTCTAGAGCAATCCTGTGTCCCACATGGGTGTGGATGAGAGTAATGCGACAAGGCAAAGAGGAATGGTGGCCTTCTTGCTTCTGCCTCTCTTGGCTCCTGGTCCTGAAGTCCCTGGCACAGTCCTTACCACTGAAGTAAGCTGCAGCCCCTCCAGTCCTTACCAGGCATGCCAGGGCCACATGTCCCCTAGATGCTGGCACTTTCCTCTCCCTCTCTTGTTTACCTCCTACAGAATCCTCTAGAGGGCCGTTGGATCACGTCGGCCTTTCCTTCCTGGGATCAGGAATTAGACGCTAAGACTGGCTAGCCTCTTTTCCTTAATAGCTTAGGAATTCATATTAGAATACTATTCAGATGAAACAAAAGTAGGATTCATGCACTAACTGTAAAAACAATTCACAGTACACTTGTTAGGATACCAGTAGACACTATGATTCGATTTTGGTGTCATTTTCTCTTTTAGCTCCGTTAGGATCCCAGTTCTAACTGGGACCTGGTAGTAATGGCTGTAAGAGGCCAGGTGTGTAGCATTTTCCTTAGCAGTTAGTAGCTGCTGGTTACCCCTGTGCACACATGCCCTAGCGTGTAAGGGTGATACACACACACACACAGAGTGCATTCTTACAGTGTCCTTTACAGAAGATGAAATTGAGGATTAGAGACGTCAGATTAGTTTCCTAAAGTCTCCCAGTGTGCTAACAGAAAAGACCAGAACCAGTGGCCAACATGTTTCATTTCTTCTTCTATCTTAGCTTAAATGTTCATGGCCACTCTGAACACAGTGTGGAGAAGGATTCTGAGGCTGTGTCCAGGTTCAATGGAGAAAAAGCACCTTGATTTTATCACCATTGTGTACCCAGGGCCTACTTTGTTTTCCATGAGAAACTATTTCAAACCTGTCTCTGCCAAGGCATGGTCCAGGGTGGGCACCTTCAGATGATCGATGAGGCCACCTGTGGGAGATGCTGGGCTCATCACAAAGCAAGCCCTACTCCAGTTCTCGAACCTTTATTACCATGTTGATATGTTGGATCCCACAAGTCGTAAATACCAAGATATGAAAATCCCAATGAGGGGGAGTTGGGGAATGCCGGAAGGCAAAGAGCTCTTTCCATTAAGAAAACAAACATTCTGGGAGACTGTAGCGTGGTGGCTTAGAACCTGCCGTGGGCCTGGGTAGGACCCCTGAAACTGCCCAGGGTGACGCTACGCCCGGAGCTGTCACGCTGATCGAACTGGTTTCTGTATGCGTTTCCTAGCGCTGCCACAATACAGTGTCACGAACTGAGTGGCTTAAAACAATAGACATTTATGGTTTCATAGTTCTGGAGGTCAGAAATGTGAAATCAAGGTGTGGGCATGGGCCATGCCCCCTCCGAAGGCTCTAAGGAAGGGCCTGTCCCACATCTGTCCCAGCTCCTGGTGGCCCAGGTGCTCCTGGCTTGCAGGTGGTCACTCTCATCCTGCTCCTCACACAGGGTCCTCCCTGTGCCTGCCTTCGCGTGGCCTCCGCTTAGAGGTCTCTGGTGCTACTCCAGGGGCCCACTAATTACTGGTCTCATTTTAACTCGTCACCTCTGTGAAGGCCTGTCTCCGGTAAGGGCACACGCGAGGTTCTGGGGTTAAGGCTCCAACGTATCTTTTTGGTGGACAGAATTCACCCCATGTGAAGAGCACTTGCGTCAGGCCCGGCGTCGCCCAGCCGTGGGTGACACAGGGGAGCGCAGGGGCGACACCAGAGGCTACCCCTCCACCCCTTACCGCCTAGGGGGGCGTCCCGGCCCGCAGGAGCGGCCCCAGGCGGGGAGTGGCTCCAGCTCGGGATCCCACTCTCTGGGCGCCGTCTGCAGACCCGTCTGGGGCACACCTGTGGGCTATCCCGGTGTCGCGAAAGGGAACAGGGCTGACATTTGGTAAACTGAGGCACAGATGCCGACGCGGAGGCGGTGAGGGTGCGGCCTGGCCTGTATCAGCCGCCGGGCCAGCCGGCGGAACAACAACACCCTGGCTGCGCCAAGTCCGGCGAGGCTGCGCAGAGCGGCCCAGCTCCGGCGCCGCGCACTGGGCATGCTCTGGCCCGCGGGGAGAGCGCGTCCCCGGGCATAGCCCCCGCGCGCTCCCGCTTCCCACCCGCCCCGGCAAGAAACCGCTGTAGGCCCCGCCCCACGCACGTAGGCCCCGCCCCATGCTGCCCCCGCGCGGGGGCTCACCCGGCCCCGCCCCTGGCGCCCCGGCCCCGCCCCCACGTCCCACGCTGCCCCGGCGCGGGTCCCGCCCCCGCGCGCCCGGCCCCGCCCCCAGCGCCCGGCCCCGCCCCCCAGCGCCGGACGTGCCCGGGCGGCGCGCTGCTTGAGTGCTGTGCGTCTCGGCGCCCGCCGGCCCTCGTGGTCCCCTCCGTTCGCTACGTGGTGAGTGTCTGGGTTGCCCCCCACCCGGCAGTGCCTGGGGAGAGCGGGCGGCTGCAGCCGGGGCAGCCCCAGCCCCGCGCGGTCCTGCGGGCGCCCTCCCCTCACCGTCGGGGCTGGGGCCGCCCTGACCCCGCCGACCCGGCCGGGCTCCACGTGCGCCCAGGTGCGCCCAGGTGTGCCCAGCCTCTCCCGGGCCTGGGGTTCGTGGGCGCAGTTGCCCCGCGGGGCTGTGGCCCGGCTAGGGCGAGGGTCGAGGCCTACACCTTCCACCTGCTCTGCCCCGTGCCCTTCCCTGCCCAGCCGTAGCTCCCTCCTGTTCCAGAAGCTTCGGGCGCCCTGCGCCAGCCCTTAGCGAACTCATCCTGCAGAATCCTGTGTTTCCTCGTCTGAGACCAGGTTCCAGGGTCCTCGTCACCACGGCCAGTGTGCATCGTGCCGGCCTGACTGCGCCCGTGAACTCGTAGAGTGAACAGGTGGAGCTCCGGGGCCAAGTCGGTGATAACGGAGCAGACAAGTTCTGAACTGTGTGTTCCTCACTGGTTGGCTTCATCACTTCCTGAAACCTCAGGATGGTGTTTGCTTTCAGTTGCCTCAGCCGGGGCTGGCTTTCTGGCCTGGAAGCGCATTTTGTGTAGACGTGCACCGCTTGTGCTTGGTTGAGCCGTCTCCAGACCGGGGGCTTGGTCCAGAGAGGGTTCACCGCAGCTGTTTGCAGCAGGAAGAGCTAAGAATGACACTGGTTATTTACATATAAACCCTAGAGTACCTGCTAACTCAGACCCTCTTCATCGCCCCATCCCTGCAGGAATGATGAGGGGATGGTTTTGTTAATTCCATGGGTCTCTCAGTGGCTAAAACACTCAAGAAGATGAGAAAGACTTTTTTAAAGCTTAGCACACTGGGGGGAGTGGCAAAAAGTGTGAAGGAAACCATGTCAAGAGCCCAGCCCGGCCAGTAGTTAAGGTCATGTTAACTCAATGTCACTGCTAACTCTGGGCATCCTCAGGGTATTGCCAGGACCGGAGCCTGCAGGTAGTAGGGGAGAGTTGCCCTTGCTCTGTCAGGTGTTTCCTTCCTTCCTCAGTGCCCTCTGGAGTTAGAATTCGAAAAGAGAGTGTCTGTTACACTCTGGGAGCTGGATGAAGTAGGCCTCAAGTACACAGTTATACTAAGGTGCTTTTCTATGTAAACATTCTTTTCATCAAAAAAATCTGTGTTACAATCGCTAGATTTAACTAATATTATCAGGCACTGCTTTGGAAAGGCTTCCCTGTTAGCAAGTTTTAAAGAAATAAAGCCCTAGGTACACGCTGGCTAACATCTCACTCTTGTTCAGCTTCTCAGATTCTTACACCTTTCTCAGGTGGAGCGGGGTGCAGCTCTGTGTTTGGGTCTTGCTTTGATACCACCGGGGCCTCCCCAGGCCGCATCCTCCACTCATGCCTCCCGGCGCTTCCACGGCCTCCCCAGGCCTCAGTCAGGCCTCCTGAGTCCTTCGTGCAGGGAAGGCCTGAAAAAGAACTCCCCTTGCCTGGTGTCCTTGGGTTTGTTCCTCCTCTAGCCTTCCACCCTTCTCAGAAAAAAAAAAACGTGTTACTCTTCTCTGTACTTTTTAATAAAATAAACTTTCTAAATCGTCTTTATTTTTCCTACTTTGCAGAGGACAAACAGGAACCAATGATTCAAACCACCACGACTTTGAACTCTCCACTTTTTTAGCATTAATGCCCTTTTCAGTAATATGCTCCTTGATAGGAAAAAATGGAAATGTAACAGCATTTTCTGCATTCTCTTTTCCTTTAACATTGTTCTCTGCCTTTTGGTTTCACACTTCACTCTGACCCTGGCTCACTGCCCTGGCCCAGTGTGACTGCCGTGTCTGGATCACTTCCCCTGAGGTTTGGATCTGTTGGGTCTCTGGTCACGCCAGGTAGACAGAGTGAGCCTGAAAGTCCCCAAGCTCACTTGGCTCCTGCCACAGTCCTCTGTGACCCTCTGTTTCTTGGGACAGATAGCTTTCGATACGGCTACTTTCTGAAAGAGCTGGGATCTTGTCGTAGAATATGATTTAGACAAAACCTGAAGGTTTTAAAATCAGAGACACATAAACCATGACATTACCATTGCGTCAGGGCGGGTTCTGTATCAGCCTTTTCCTAGACACACGCGATGAACTAGCAGGCCCCACCCCCATTCGTGGTTTGAAGTGCAAGGGTTAAAGGTTAAGGGGCTCCGGAGGTCGGTCTAGGGCGTAGGTAGGTAAAGTGTGAGCCCCTGTGTTGTGGACTGAGTACTGTTAGATGTGTGTTCTGTGGCATTTGGGTAACTGCTGCGTATCTGCTCATGGGTGGAAATAGTTTTAACTTAAAAAATTAACAGTACCAAAGATCTTACATAGGAGAGCTGCATAGTTGGAGGAAAACATATAATGAATGTACAGAATGTAATGAGTGACTTACTCCATATAACTATTAAAATGATTTTTCTAAGAAGAGAAATACATCATTTTTGTGATCCTTGTAACTTTCCAAGGTGTCAGAGTGGCTTGGCTATGTGGCTCCCATGTGAATGGGTTGAAGACTATCTCACCAAAGTGCTGGGGATTTCTGGCAGTTATCCCATACAGGTACGTGGCAGCCACCCTCTGATGGCTGCTCCAGCTACATAACCAGATAGGCTGCCCCAGGGGCTGCTGACACAGTGGGGATTCCCTTGGTCATGTGTTGAACGTTGAGACTTGCTTTTGACACCATAAGTTGTTTTCCTTTAATCAGTGGCTTAGCAGTAGAGTGGGGTTCTCCAGGGAGGCCTCATGTCCTCTTCACCCCACCTGGAGGTAGCTGTTGTAAAACCAGTTAAAAATTCTACAGAAACATTTTCTTGTGATTGTTAAATTTGTCATCATGTGTGTATGTGTGTAACCACTGAAGGAACTGTGAGGACAGTGAATGCCTAGTCTGTTCGCTCTGCCACTTCTGTATAAAATTTTCTTGTTACAATAATTTTCTACCCGTAACGCTTGTGAAGTCAGCAAAGTCTCCAACCCCAGCTCTGTCGCCCATTCCCAGAAGTCTGGGGGTGACACTGAATGCACAGTCCACCAATGGCGTGGCTTGTAAAAGCAGGCACTTGTTAAATCTATTCGTTTTTATTATAGACATCGATCTGCCAGTTGCAATAATGCATTTATGGACATTTTTCTGCAAGCACAGCGCTGGTGGCAGTTTTTACTGACAAATTGTGTCATATGGATAGTAGTTTAGAAAACTCTTACTTTATTGACAGATTGGGCAATTGCAGCACTGCATGTTTGGAGATATCTGGATGGTTGAAGAGAGTGAATGAGTCTCAGGGCAAAATAGGAGATGAAACATTAAATGTTGAAATGTAATAAATAACTGGTAATTATTTATTATTTGTCTTTAGACTTTTAGCTACATTTTACTCCCCCACCAAAAGGTCTACAGTGGGGGCCAAGAGTGTCCCCCTGCAGTCTGACTCTGCTGCTGGTGCGTGGTCAGTGAGGCCGGCACAGGAAGGCTGCTCCAGCAAGGCCCGTGGAGTCACAGCTCGCTGGACTCGACACTCTCCGTAAAGTGGGATGTTCATGAGCCGCAGTGGAGCAGCCTTTCTGCAAAGGTGGCCTGAGCCCTGCTGGTATCAGAGTCATTGAGGGTGCTGCTTAAAGACGCAGATTATAGGGCCCCTTGGCAGACCCACAGGATCAGAACCCGGAGACCGGTGTCTTTGCAAGCTCCCCAGGGGATTCTGGCAGACCCGGATGTCTGAGAAACGCTGGGGAAGTCCTTAGGATCGGGGGGAGGTGGTGCAGTCCAGCCCAGACAAGCTCCCTTCCAGATGGATCCATTCGCAGCCGGCTCTGTTTCAAGTTGCCTGTGCATATGGACCTGTGCATGGTTTGGTAACTCCTTAGAGACGTGCGGATCTCTTCAGAATGCAAACCCAACATGTTATCATAGCGTTACAGTTTTCAGTTTTGTGGTTATGACAAAAATGCAGATGTTACCAAAACTTTGGCACTGGTCTTAGGAGCAAATGTGAAGCGCGGACAGCCGGGCTCACTCCTCTCCTTCCTTTCCGTGGGTTGTACGGGTCTCCTCCCCTCTGGGAGAAGCTTCTCGCGGTCTCAGGTGAGGGCTGGTCTCAGGTGCGCGGCGGGAAACGTGTCTGTGGAGCTGCCTTGAGTCTTACGTGGGAAGGGCCGGAGCGCTGCGAGGGCAGTGGGCCTTTTTCTGACCGAGGTGTACCGGCCGGGTGACAGGTGTGAGTATAAAAATATGAAGTAACAAATGTCTTTTAGAGTAAAAAGCGCTACATGGACAGAAATCTTGATTTTGAACAACATTCTCATAGAAAGGTGAAACTGGATGCAGGTGACTGTCCAATTAGTGTCCCCACCCTCCCCAGTCCAATGAGCGTCCTTGTTTCCTTCCTGTCCAATCAGCATCCCCTTTCCCCCCAACTCTAATCAGCATCGCTGTTCTCCCCAGTCCCGTCAGCATCCCTGTCCCCCTGTCCAATCAGAGTCCCCGTCCCCCCCATCGAAATTCTCATTCTCCCCAGTCCAATCAGCATCCCCATCCCCCAGTCTAATGAGCATCCTCGTTCACTTGTCCAATCAGCATCCCCGTCCTTGCCATCCAATCAAAACCCTCATTCTCCCCAGTCCAATCAGCATCCCTGTCCTCTGTCCAATGAGCATCCCTGTTCCCTCATCCAATCAGCAACCCTGTTTCCCCCATCCAATCAGCATTCCTGTCTCCCCCCCAATCCAAATCCTCATTCTCCCCAGTCCAATCAGTATCCCCGTTCTCCCTAGTCCAATCAGCATCCCCGTTTTCTCCGTGCAATCGGAATCCTCATTCTCCCCAGTCCAATCAGCAACCCCGTTCCCCCATCCAATCAACATCCCTGTCCCTCCCATTTTCCCCAGTCCAATCAGCATCCCCGTCCCCCAGTCCAATGAGCATCCTCGTTCACTTGTCCAATCAGCATCCCCGTCCCTGCCATCCAATGAAAACCCTCATCTCCCCAGTCCAATCAGCATCCCTGCCGTCCGTCCAATCAGCAACCCTATTCCCCCATCCAGTCAGCATCCCCGTTCTCCCTAGTCCAATCAGCATCCTCATCCCCCAGTCCAATGAGCATCCTCGTTCACTTGTCCAATCAGCATCCCCGTCCCTGCCATCCAATCAAAACCCTCATTCTCCCCAGTCCAATCAGCATCCCTGTCCTCCGTCCAATGAGCATCCCTGTTCCCTCATCCAATCAGCAACCCTCATTCTCCCCCATCCAATCAGCATCCCCATTTCCCCCGGTCCAGTCAGCATCCTTGATTTACAGATTTGCGCGCAGCCAAGCCCCTGTCCGGGGCGTGTGCGCTGTGACTCAGGCTCCCGCTGGAACCAGGCTGCTCCGGTGCGGACGGGCTCACGAGCTACCGCTCCGTGAAGTCACTTCGCCTCCCAGGGCCTGGTTCCTCCACAGGCGGGCCGGGGGCAGTGCCGCGTTAGGAGGCCCGGCACGGCGGGCCCTGCGTGGAGTGGAGGCAGGACGAGAGCTCGGGTCTCGGCCGCCGCGGGGCCACTGCGGAGCGTCTGAGACTCGGACGGCCACGGGCCGGGACTTGGTCTGCACCACGGCCGGCTGCCTGCTCAGGCGCAAGCTTCCCGGAGCTCCCGCCGGCTGTAGGGGCCGTTTGCTCGGCCACCCGTTTCTGCTTCTACGGTCGACGTTACCGAGCGCTGCCCCGCCCGGTGCTCCCTGCGCAGGTGGCCGTGCTGGCCCAGAGCAGGCGTGGGCGGGGTGTGTGCTCGCGGGGCACGTGCCGGCGGCCCGCTGCCTGGGTCACTGCGTCTGGGAGGCCTGACGTTAATAGTCTGTTACATTGAAGGAACTTCCCAAAGGACCAGACACAGGATTGACACGATGGCAGCGGCCGGGAGCCAGCAGCGACACCCGCGTGTGACAGTGTTTTCTCAAGTGAGGTGGCTGCTCACGCCACAGTAGTGAGGGACAGTTTGGGTCCGTTGGGTGAGCTTGGTCAAAAATTGAAACTCCGCCGGGACTTTTGTGTGTGCGTTTGTGGAAACAGGCCTTGTGCTGGGGCGTCTCTCCACCCTCATACGCGGTTCACTTTGCCCTCGTCAAGTCCTCAAAGGCACATGGTGCTTGTCACTTTGGCAGGCCCTCTCGTGAAAGCCCCGTAGGTAGGTGCTGTCAGGATCTCTGTTTTGCACGTGCGGAAACTGGGTCTCCGGAGGTGGAGTGACTTGCACAGGCTCGCAGGCGAGGGGCAGAGTTTAGTTTCCAGCCCAGGTTTATTTGATAACCAAGTTCGGCTCCTAACCACTGTGCCACGCTGTCTGTGCAGCGGTGAGCCTGAGAAGCTGTCAGAAGTCCCGTCGGGCAGAGATGTGGCATCAATAAACACATACCTATGTATTTAGCAAAGGTTTTCTGAACACCGGTGTGACAAGTATTGTCTTTAGCCTTGTGGGAAAAGCAAAGTGCCCAGGTGTGTCCCCGCTTGGAGTTGCTCAGGACCCCAGCAGGGTGTACAGAGAACCGTGGCTGAGGCTGAACGCAGTGTGGACTCGGGAATGGGAAAACTGCCCCCACCCCCCCACCCCGTGTGCTTTGCCATCCGTTGTTGGCGCCCACTCTGCACACACCCCGTTTGAGAGAGGAGGGACCAGTGTGGGGATGGGGGAACCGGAGGAAGGACAGGGAGCAGTGGGAGGGCCAGCCATGTCGTGAGACTTACCCACGTGCCTTACCGAGTCCCCACAGGCCGGGGACCCGTAACTCATTGCCCGTGAGACGATTGTGGGGTGGCCTGCCAGCTTTCTCCAGGTGGCCTGGGTGGGCATTTGGGCAGAGAAGTGGGAAGGTGGACTCTAGGGTGCATTTGGGGCCCTGTGTGTCATCCAGTTTGAGGAGGGTGTGGCAGGTGTGTGGGGCTAGACAGGTGGGCCGAGGTTGCCTGCAGGTGCAGCTGCTGGAGAGCCAGAGTGCCCTGCCACGGGGCGTTTCCTCTCGAGCCCGTGGAGCCTTTGGAGCTGTGCGAGGGGGATGCCGGGTGGTCAGTTTTCCCCACGGGGGGCTGGTGGGGGAGAGGAGGGAGGTTGGTGGCAGCAGGTGAAAAGTGAGGGGACGATCCCAGGGGTGTTATCGGTGCTGGCCCTGCAGCTGTCAGATCGAGTGCTGTGCAGGTGAGAGGCAGAGGGAGTGACCAAAGATGGCAAAGTTTAGGATCACTTTTCTTACTGAGAAAGAAGAAAATGTTTTGTCTGTGCATAAAAAGAAAAGGTGCATCCTGAGGGAAGTCAGAGAAAAAGGTCTGGCTCTGGAAGGGTGAGTAAACCCTCTGCCTCGCCTGGCATTTGGGTTCTGAAGCGGGGAGGTTGCCTTATTTTAACTGTTCATCCAGGCAGCAATGTCGGCGGGAGGAAGCGGCTCATCAACAGGCCTCCCGGCCCCAGCCTGCTTGTACTTCCTGCAGGTAGTCGTAGAACCTTTGAAATCCAACCGTCAAGGTTTAGGGGTACAGTCACATCAGGATGCAAATTGAAAACAAAACATGCCCTCAGTGTCCTTAGACACAGGCCAGGAGCTGTGTCCATGGCCAGCGTGGCTGGCGTGTTCCCGGGCAGGCTCCTGCTGTGGTCAGTGGGCTCCTGGCGGCCTTGTCTTCAAGGGGCTCCCCTAACGGTTGGGGGAGCATGCTTGTCACACAGGAGTGCGTTGCCAGGGCTGGTGAGGGCTGTGGAGAAGGCAGAAGGTGGAGAGTTTCGCCTTTGTGTGGGCGGGGTGGGTGGCGAGTGGTTGGAGGTGTTGAAGGAAGTGACTTCTGAACAGGGATTTGAACAGTGAGAGGTGGCAGCCGGCCGACGGTCTGGGGACGAGGCTCCTAGAGCAGGAAAGGCAGCTGTGGGGGTCCTGGATGGCCACTGGTGGACAAACAGACGGAGGGACAGACAGACGTGGAGTGAGTCAACGCGGGGCCTTGATACGCTCTAGGAGAGGGAACGCCAGAGCCAGGGAAGTTCCCCAGAACGCAGCTTTGGGGTCTTGGTGTCCTGCACATGTCGTCAGTTAGAATCACGCCCCAGGGATGGGCTGTGCACGTGTGGGATGACAGGGATCCCGATGGGACAGTGGCCACGGCCGCGGCGCAGGGCGGAAGGGGCGTCATGCTCAGCGTGTGCAGCCGCTCTTACTAGGAAGGCTTTTAGCGCTCAAGCGGAAGTTCCCAGAATAATGGGCAAAGAAAAGGAATGATATATTTCCAAAAGTTACTGAATTTAGCCAGCTATCCCAAGAAAAGCCCATGTGTGCTATTCTTTATTGTGCAGAAAAATTTGTTCCTGTCACCACTGTGTTATCATCAGATTAAGCTGTCGAGGCAGATGGATGCGGCCAGGGGCGTCGGGCGCTGGCCGATTAGCGGGCTGCCTGCACCTCGCGCCCATCCGTCTCCGGCGCGGGCCACAGGCGGCAGGGCTGGATTCCCACCGGGTCACGGGAGGGGCGGGAGGCTGCTCCCAGGTGCCACACCTGAGTTTGCTGCAAGGACTGTTACTTAGAAGGAATGTGCAGCTTCTAAAATTAATATTCTTAAAGTTTGGCGTTATCTGCCCTCTTGGCCACAGTTGGCCATCGTGGGTCTGCTCAGCGAGAGGACAAGCTCTCAGCACCGGATCTGCCCGTCACCGGGTGGCAGCGGTTGGCCCCAGGCATGCGGTGCTGAGACGGGGAGTCCTGGGCTGGCCCCCGCCCCGCCCCATTCCTCGTCCTCCCAGACGCCACTGCCGCCACCCGGCCGCTGGCTGGAGTCTGCTTGGGCCTTGAGTCACAATCGGCAGTTTAATGTCCTTTGTTTTCTGTTTCTCTTCACAAGTATGGGCTTTAAAGACTCCCTGTTTATGTTAAAAAAAAAAAAAATGTTTACTTTTGCCATGAGTGTAATTCCCAGACCTTCTCTTATTTCCCTTTACGCTGCCGTGACCACTGCTGTCCTTGTGGCATTCTCCGGATTATTTGTCACTCCAGAAAAACCTCCAAAGGGTCTGGGTCTGACTTCCCCAGCCATTTTTCTCCTCCGTGTGCGGAGGTTTCTTGCTAATAAGACTTCCCTTCTTGGAATCAGGTCCTTTTCCCCTGGCCGTGAGGATCATGACAATTGAAACAGGTGGATTCTTGGAAACGTTAGTGAGATACGCTTTGATTTGGGCCAGAACGAAGAGTCTCTGGGTTTTTGTGGGGCCCCCCTGCCCGGTGGGCCAGGCGCATGCTGGCACTCACACGGGGTCGCCGGTTCCTCGGTGAAACGCTGGTTCACAGCGGCGCCGGCTGCCTGGTCTGGTTGGTTGTGGGTACGTGTAACTACTCTGGTTTATGCTGCATGACTCAGAACAGTAAGACCCTGTCCCCAGGCTGCCCAGGGTCACCCAGCAGGAGGCTCTGCTCTCGGGGGCTGGGCATGTCGGGGCCACTTCCCCACCTCCCTCTGCCCCCAGGCTGCGCCCACCTCTGAGCGCCTCTGGCTGCAGGGCTCCTGCGTCAGTGGTGAGAGCCTTCCTACGTCGTGCCCTTCCACCTCGAGGGACAGGATGACCAGCTCCAACCTCGACTGCTTCTGCCCTGCACGCCTGTCCTCCTCCTCCTTCTATCCCTGAGAGCACCTAGCAAGCTTCTGGAACCATCTACTCCCATGCCACACTGAACAGTGGGGCCTGGCTTCTCGGCACAGGAAGTTGCTAGGGAGAGCCAAAGCGGTCTGGGCCCTCAGGCACAGAGGCGGGCGAGAGTCGGCTGGGTGACATCCTCCCTCCCGTGGGAGACACAGTCTAGAAGTGCTCCAGGCTGGCTCCTCCCTCCCACCCAGGCCCCAGATGGGGGGTCTTTGAGGCTCACCTGCACCCTGTCCAGCTCCTACCACATCCCCTCGGGCACTTTGTCTGAAACTGCGCACTGTGCTGTGCTCTGAGGGACTGGGGGGCCCTGGGTCCCCTCTTCCTGGGGCCACCCTCTGCACTACCCCCGCTGAACCTCTCCGACCCCAACCCACACACAGACACAGCCCTCGGCCCCCCCGCCCTCTGACTCCTTCCAGGTCTCACTTTTGCACACGCGGCTGCAGCGCTGTGACCCCTCCCTGCCCTGGGCCCTCCACCCTGCACGCAGTTTTCTGCTCTCTTTGTGTTGTTTTCGCCTCTTCCTGATGGAATTCCAGACAGGAGGCTCTCCAGGGCCTGGGACAGGGTTCTACTTGATGGAGGGACAGGGGACTGTGGGCTGAACTGTGTTCCCCAGCTTCACAGGTCAGTCCTGACCCCAGTTCAGCCGTACTTGCAGATAGGGCCTTTAGGAGGTAGACGAGGTTAGATGGGGTCGTAGAAGTGAGGTCCTGATGTGATAGGACTGTGGCCTCTGTCCCGCCATGTGAGGACCCCGTGAGCAGGTGGCTGTCTGCACAGCTAGCAAGAGAGTTCTCCCCAGAAACTGAGTCCGCCAAACCTGCGTCTTGGACTTTCCAGCCGCCACAATTGTGAGGAGGTAAATGTGTGTTGTGTGAGCCACCCAGCATGGCGTCTTGTTACAGCAGCTGGAGCGAACAACGCACAGGTGACGTGCAGACCAGAGTCGTGTCAAAGCCACAGAACTCATCAGGGGTTTGTGTGTGAAGTTGGAATTTTGGGCGGAGGATGACTGTGTGATCAGACAGTGCTCCAGAGGCTCTGTTCTCAGGTTCCGCTCTTGGCATCCCCGGACGCTGGCCCAAACGTCGTGCTGAGCGACCAGGTGTCTTGAGCACAAAGAGTGGTTAGGGAGGCAGTCTGGGCAGGTTGGCTGGGACTTTTTTGTTAGTTGGTTGAATTCTTTTTCTTTCCTTGAGATTGGTCACTATCGACTGTAATCTGCCTGGATCCAGGGGCAGCATGCGGTCATCAGTTGGACACCAGCTAGAATCCTCAGAACCTTAGAGTTTGTTGATTTGGGGGCTGAGCCACCTCTCCGAGAAGACGTGGAGGTCTCTGTCGAGTTAGGTCTTCCTGAAAGGCCTCTGCCCTACACCTTGCCAAAGCAGCCCGCGTCACACCCGTGGCCGTGGATGGGGGAACAAAACAAGGGTAGGAGCTTGTTAAGTTTACTTTTCCCAACTCGCCGATGCGTGCTGTGGGTTGTAGGTCTGCACACCGGATCAGATCCGCAGGGACTTTATGACTGCTGCAAGGAAAACTCAGATCGCAAGCTTTGCCCCTGACGGATCTGAGCTCCAGCTATGCCCCCCGGGCCCCCATCCCCTTACCCTGCAGGCTGGCACCGTGCCTCGGGAGCCCTGCGCTGGGGCCCAGCTGAGCGGCGAGAGTCTGCTGTGGTCAGAGCCGCTGAGGCTGGAGTCACAGGTTCGGGAACGTGCTGTTAATATTTAAAGTGTGGATTTGGATTCTTCTCAGTTACCTCTTACTTGTTTATTTATTAGCACAGCTATGTTTGTTTAACTCCATAGTGGGAGCCTCTACGAATATGATTCACCTTCAGGGTCGTCTTGCAATGTAATTGTCAATGATCGATTCTGCTTTTCCTCGAAATCGGTAAGAGAGGCGCAGTGGTTTGGTGCGTAGTTGGGCGTGATTTCTTACGTTTCGTAAACACGGTTCCGTGACAGCAGTCGTGTGGGTGTGTTCCCCAGAACGCGTTTGATGGATCTGAAGTGCGTGATTAGTTTTGTATAATTATTGCGATACGCAGTGTTCGTCACACGACTTATGTTAACATGGCGAGTGGTGTTAGCATCTCCTGCCTCTCATAGTTAGGGTGGGGACGGATAATAATTGATCTTCCTGGGAGCGCTGTCGTGTAGGCACAGTTCAGGCCGTGGGAAGTGTATTTTACAAGTGTGCACTGGGCCTTTGGGATGTTATATTGAAAAACCCAATTGTACAGTTACCATGGGAACCCAATTAGAATAGATTGCGTGATTTTTTTTTTTTTTGTCTTTCATCTTGACCAAAAATCTAATGTATTTTAAATGTTTTCATATGGAATTGTGGTCATATACCGACTTGTTACACCAACGTATTCTGTTTCTTCTTTTCCAACTTCAAGCTGAAATAGTGATAAGGTCGCTAGCGGATCTTTGTCAGGAAGTCTCCTAGAAAGATTTAATCAAATTTCCGTGGAAAAGTCTGTACAAGTGGAGGTGTTGGAAGGCTTTTTAAAAACTGGGAGGATGGATATTTTCCTGTGATGGCAGACAGAGGCCCTCGTGTTCCTCGCTGGGTTGAGGACACAGGTGTGCGGCTCTGTTCCTCCGCATGTTTGCAGATTCGGGCAGTAGGTCCCTGAAAGGCCCTCGGGATTGCAGAGGGGTAGAGATGGGGGTGGGGCGGGGTCTCAGGACTCCTCCCTCCACACTGGAGGTCCTCACACTGGTCTCAGAGTCTTTGCAAACTTGAAACTTGTTAGGGATCCCAAAGAGCTTGTGTGACTTACATAGTGACATTTGCCACATTGGAAATTAACACGAGATATTTAAAAATATTTATTAATTCATTTGAACAACAATAGCATTATTAGATTTTTGTATAAATAACATTTTAAAGTAATAAGTAGCTATATTTTCTGCAAAAATAATTAATGAGGAATGTTACTGGCTTACTCTTTTTCAAAACATCGTCTGGATTAATAGGCGACAGCTAGATTCGCGTATCTGCTCATGCACTCGACCTGCTGGGATATGTTGTTTTAGCCGAAGCGTATCAAGAGAACCTGGCCCCAGACAAGTAGCTGGAGGAGGGAATGCCTTTTAGTAGCTTTGACAGATAGTCGTGGGCATTATTCTTACGTAATCTGAGACCTCAGTGAACTTTTTGTGCTCCATTACGTTTAAAATCCGTCGGTGCATCTTACGTCTTGAGTGGTTTTGTGACATCACCGTGTGATTCACTTGTCCTGTGGAAAACACTGAGTCACACAGATCTTCCAATACTGATGTGTTTCATAATACAGGACTAAAAATCGTATTTGCTAACATCATCACCTTGCTCCTTAGGAAGTCTTTCAGGATCGGGAAGCCATGGCGGTGAGGACAAGTTTTCCAGAGTTGTAATCATCACTTAAAGCTCTCATGTTGTCACTAGCGGCAAATGCTGTCGGTTGTGTTACTTACAGAGACAGGCTCACTTTGTTCATTTTTGAGAAAGCACCTGCCAGACATGCAAGTCTGAATAACCGTAGTTTGTTGGCCACTCGTACAGGTGAAGCTTCTGTTCTGAGAAAAGGTCGGCCACTCCGCTCACACGGATGCTCTCCTGGAGACGGCCGGGGTTCTGGGCTTGCTGCAAGAAGGCCTTGTTGTCCTGTCCGTTTGGTCGCAGAATAGGAAATTTAGTAAAGTTGACAAGTTTGATTGCTTCATCAGGACGTTCTTAAATGAACCTGGCTTCTTCCCCGTCACGTGGGTGGGTGCGTGTGCGGCGGGGCCGGGAAGGGGGCAGTTAGGATGATTCTTCCCTGAGTTTGGTGCCGCTGTCTTGGTTCTGGCTAAGGTGTCAGCAGTTTTCCTGAATGTTCCATTGTCTGTCTTTCACTGCCAAGCGTGTTGTTAGCCACAGGTTTTTGTAGGTGCCTTTATCAGACTGGGGACATCTGACTCCTTTCTGCAGTTTCTATGGTGAACTACACTGATTTTATAGAGCAAGCCAATTTTGCATTCCTGGATAATCGCCGCTTGGGCTTGATGTATTATTACTTTTATGTACTGCTGGACTCTGTTAGTGCCTCTGAGTGTTTCTGTGTCTGTGTCCGTGAAGGATGCTGGTCTGCGGCGTTCCTGAGGTGTCTTTCTTCTTTGTTGTCAGGGCAAGCCTGACTCGTGAAACGAGGCCTCTTTTATTTTGCGGATTAGTTTGGATACTGTTGGCATTGTTTCTTCTTTCCATGTTTAATAGGATTTGCCAGTGAAGCCATTTGGGTTTGAGGTCTTATGAGAAGGACGTTAACTACAAATTCAGTTTTTTAGTAGATATAGGGCTATTCAGGTAATTTATTTCTTCTTGAGTGAGTCTTTGGGATTTTATGTTTTTTAAGACATTTGACCATTTCGTCTAAGTTGTTGAATTGATTGGCCCAATGTCATTTCAATGTTTGTTTATTACACTTTCAATGTGTGTAGGGTTTTCAATCATGTCTTTGTTTTTGTTCGTGATGTTGGCAATTCGCATTTTCTCTCCCGTTTTCCTAACTGGGCTGGCTAGGGCCTGATCAGTTCTCGGAGAACCAACATTTGTTATCATTGATTTTTTCTTTTTTTCTACTTTATCGACTTCTGCTCTTTATCATTTATTTCTTTCTGCTTACTTTGGGTTTAATTTCCTTTTTTGTTTCTTAAGGTGAAAGCTTAGATCATTAAGTTGTCCTGTCTTCTTTTCTCATAGAAACACTTGACGCTAAAAATTCCCTCTGCGCGTTGCTTTAGTTGCACTCACAGGTCGATACGCTGTGTTTTCATTTTCATCCAGTGCAGTATGTTTTCAGTTTCCCTTGTGCTGTCTGCTTTGATACGTGAGTTATTGAGAAGTGTGCCATTTCATTTCCAAGTATTGGGGGATTTTCTCTATGTTTTTCTGTTATTGATTTGTGGTCGAATTACTTCGCGGTCAGAGGACATGCCTTTTATGATTTCAGTCTTCCGAAATTTGTGGAGCATTTTTTTTTATGGCCCAGAATATGGTCTATCTTGGCGAATGTTTGTGTCTGCTTGAGTGGAATGTGTACTCTGTGGTTCTTGGGCGGAATGTTCTTTAAATGTCAGTTGGGTCAGGCTTGTTGATAGTGTTGTCCAGGTCTTCTGTATCCTTATTGGTTTTCTATTTCCTTGTTCTGTAAATTATCAGGATTATTGAAATATCCAACTATTATTGGAGATTTGTCTGTTTCTTCTTTTCGGTTCTATTAATTCTTCATCTGTTTCAAGCACTTTCATTAGGTGCATACATATTTAGAATTCATATGTCCTCATGGTGAATTAACCCCTTGGCACTTATGAAATAACCTTCTTTACTTGGTAATACTCCTTTTTTTGAAATTATTTGTTTGATATTGAGATGGCCACGCCACCTTTCTTTGGATTAGTGTTGCTATGGTAAATATTTTTCCATTCTTTTATGTTTAACCTATGTTTATCTTCACATTTGATCTGTGTTTCCTGTAGACAACATATAGTTGGGTCTCTTTTAAAAAAATTTAATCTGACAATACCTTTGTAAAATTGGAGTAGTTAGACCATTTACATTTATTGTAATGATTAATATGGCTGGGTTTAAGTGTACCATCTTGCTGTTCGTTTTGTATTTGTACCATTTGTTCTTTCGCCATTCCTTCCTTTTCCCTGCCTTTTTGATTATTTGAATATTTTTCAATGATTCTAATTTAATGTTCTATCTACACTCTTAGCTTATTGGTTATTTACCTTTTTGTTCTTTTTTTAGTGTTTGCAGTAGGATGTGTAATATACATACGTATCATAGCCTGCATTTACATAACATAATACAACTTGACATGCACTGTTAGCACCTTACAACAGTATACGTCAGTTTCTTTTATTCCATTTTTTGTTATATTATTGCTACCTGTGTAATAAACTTCAAAATATGTTGTTATTATTTCTGCTTTAGGTAGTCAGTTATCTTTTAGAGAGATAAAATATAGACCCCCCCCCAGCACTGGCATTTATTCGCATAGTTACTCTTTCTTGAGCTCATTATTCATGTGTATAGTTCCTAATTTCCATCTGGCATCATTTTCTTTTACACCTAAAAAACTTATACCAACATTTATCAAGTGCAGGTCTGCTGGTATACGAATGAATGTCTTGCTTTTTGTGTTTGTTTTTTTGAAAAAGCCTTTATTTCACCTGCATTCTTGAAAAGATATTTTGTTGCTTTTACAATTCTAGGTTGACCCTGTTTTTCTTTTTAATGCTTTAAGGATGTTGTTCCATTGTGTCCTGTCTTGCATAGTTTCTGGTGATCAGTTTACTGTTATTCTTAAATTTGTTCCTTTGTGTAATTTGTCTTTTTTCTCCCTTCTGGCCATTTTAAAGGTTTTCTCTTTGTCACTTGTTTTCAGCAGTTTGATTATTTGCCTTGGTGTAGTTTTCTTTATGTTTTTGTCTGCTTGGGTTTCACTGAGCTTCTTGCATCTGTGAGTACAGGTTGAGTATCCCTTATTTGAAATACCTGGGACCAGAAGTATTTCAGATTTCAGAATTTTTTGGATTTTGGAATATTTGAACATATGTAATGAGATATCTTGGGGATGGGACCCAACTCTAAATGTGTAATTAATTTATGTTTCATACACACCTTATGCACATAGCCTGAAAGAAGTTTTATATAATATTTTTAATAATTTTGTGCATAAAACAGAGTTTCGCTTGCATTTTGACTAAGACTTGTCACATGAGGTCAGGTGTGGAATTTTCCACTTGTGACATCATATCAATGCTCAAAAAGTTTTGGATTTTGGAACATTTTGGATTAGGGATGTTCTACCTGCATAGATTTGTTTTTATCAGATTTGAAGAACTATCACTTAATAATTCTTTAAATATCTTTCTGCCTCCATTCTTTTTCTGAGGCCCCAATTGTATGTGTGTTTGACTGTTTATTATTGTCCCACATCTCACTGGTGCTCTGCTCATTTTTATGACTTTTTGTCTTTCTGTGCCTGGATAGTTTAAAAAATGCTATGTTTTCATTGTCACTGGTTTTTTCTTTCTGTGTCTAATCTGTACATCAGGTGTACTTTTTATTTACATACTATATTTTACATCTATAAGTTCTATATGGATGTTTTGTATCTTTGATTATAATAATATTTCTTTCATCATGTGCATGGTTTCCTCTATCTTCTTGAATACATGGAACATATTTATAGTAGCTATTTTATGTCCTAATCTCCTTGTTTAATCATCTCTGCCTTTTCTGGGTGTGGTACTGTTAAATGATTTTTCTCCTGCTTGTAGGTTATATTTCCCTGCTTATATGTGTTTTTATTTTTATTTTTTTTTTAAATTTTTTAAAATTTCAGACTATTACAGGGATACAAACATTTTGATTATATGAATTTCTTTTGTACAGTTTGAGTCAAAGTTGTAAGTGTGTCCATCACCCAGATAGTGTGCATTGTACCTGTTAGGTATGAATTTACCCATCCCCTCCTCTTCCCTCCCACCTGCTTGATTTCCATTGAATTTTACTACCCTATGTATACATGAGTGTTGATCATTTAGTTCCAGTTTAATAGTGAGTACACGTGGTGTTTGTTTTTCCATTCTTGCAGTACCTCACTTAGGAAGCTGGTCTCCATTTCCACCAAGATTGTCACAAAAGGTATTTGTTCATGTGTGTGTGTGTGTTTAATTGGATTCCAGACTTCGAGAATTTTGTCATTGAGTGCTAGACTATCTTGAATTTTAAAGGGTTTAGACTTTGTTCTGGTGCAGGTAAGTTATTTGAAATCTTTTGTATCCTTTCAAAACTTGCTTTTAAGTTTTGTTAGGGTGGGTCCAGGAGAGGTTTTAATCCAGGGATACTTTAGCCCTACTACTAAGGCAGTGCCTTTATTTAATAAGGGTATGTGTATGTATGTCTGTATGTGTGTGTATTAAATATATAAATATGAAATAAGGCAGCTGTGAGGTACCTGATGAGTGTCTTTTCACACTGGCTAGTGGGCCTGTGAACTGTTTCCAGCTCTGTGCTCAGAATTATTTGGCCTGCTACTTTCTGGGGGTCTTCCCTTGACCTCAGGAAGTTCCTTCTCAAGCAATAGCTCAGTAGTTAGGCAGAGACTCACAGAGACCCTGCTGGAGATACCTGGAACATTTTCTGAGTAGGCTTTTCTTCTCTAGTATTGTACCCCCAGAATCATAGGTGGTTAGTTCTTTCTGAATTCTAGTTTCTGTCTCCTTTCCTCGGTGAGTCCACCCACTGGTTTGCTGTGGTCCTTCGTCTTCTGTGCAGCCTGGAGACTGCTTCTGAGCTGTGCCCTGGGCACTGGCTGTCCTTGCTTCCCTTCCCTCAGGGAGCACAGTCCTTGGCTGCTGTTGTCCATTGTTTGGAAAACGTTATTTTGTTTACAGATTGAACATCCCTAATCTGAAATTTTAAATGTTCCAAAGTCTGATATGAGTGCTGACATGATGACCAAATTCATGCTCAAAGGAAATGCTTATTTGAGCACTTTGGATTAGGAATGCTTAGCTAATCGGTTTTGGAATTAGGTAAGTATTTGCAAATATTCCAGAGTCCAAAAAAATCAGAAGCCCAGAACACTTCAGCATTTCAGATAAGGGGTACTCAAACTGTACTTTATTTTGTTTCAGTTAGGTTTGGTCCCTACTGCTCCATCATGGCCAGAAGTGTAACTCCCCGCGGAATTTTTAGTGGAACCATATTGACAAAAGAGACACCAGCTGGACTTATGTGGGACCGAGATTGCTCAAATTACACGAAGCCCTTTGGCCTCAACTCCAGACTTTCTAGTACACGAAGCAGATGAAAAGCTTCATTGACTACTTTTTAAGGATGTTTAACTTGCTTATTCAGGCCCTCTCAAATTTCAAAGAACAATAATTTTCAAGAACACTTAAAAGTTCTTCATCTTCCTTGTTGGACTTGGTATAGGTAGAT
>CAUYRT010045553.1:0-12469 GCA_963574885.1 Lepilemur ruficaudatus
AAAATATATAGAAAAAATTAGCCGGGCATGGTGGCACATGCCTGTAGTCCCAGCTACTCGGGAGGCTGAGGCAGGAGGATTGCTTGAGCCCAGGAGTTTGAGGTTGCTGTGAGCTAGGCTGATGCCACGGCACTCTAGCCCAGGCAACAAAGTGAGACTCTGTCTCAAAAAAAAAAAAAAAAAATTAGTAATCAAGTCCAACAGAAACTCTACTCTCTACACCAAGTCATGGAAACTAAACAACCTTCTGCTCAATAATTATTGCGTTAAGGAGAAAATTAAGATGGAAATCAAAAGATTCTTTGAACTGAATGATAAAGGAGACACAAATTATCAAAATTTGTGGGACATAGCTAAAGCAGTCCTGAGAGGAAAATTTATATCCATAAATGCCTACATCCAAAAGATAGAAAGATCACAAATCAACAATCTAATGAATTGTCTCAAAGAACTGGAAAAGGATGAACAAACCAAGCTCAAACCCAGCATAAGAAAAGAAATAAAAAAGATCAGAGCAGAACTAAATGAAATCAATAAATCAATAACAAAAAACTATGTGGAAGATTAATAAAACAAAAAGTTGGCTCTTTGAAAAAATAAAATTGACAAGCCTCTTGCTAGATTAATGAGAAGCAGAAAAGAAAGGACTCTAATAAGCTCCATCAAGAATGAAAAAGAAATTACAGCTGATACCATGGAAATGCAAAATATCATCTATGAATACTATAAAAACCTCTATGCACATAAACTTGAAAATGTGGAGGATATTGACAAATTCTTAGAAACACACAGACTCCCTAGGCTCAATCAGGAAGAAACAGAATTCCTGAACAGACCAATATCAAGTATTGAAATTGAAGCAGCAATAAGAAACCTTCCTAAAAGGAAAAGTCCTAGACCACATGGTTTCACACTGAATTTACCAGACCTACAAAGAAGAACTGGTGCCTATCCTGCAGAAATTATTCCACAACAGTGAGAAGGAAGTAATTCTCCCCAACACATTTTATGAAGCCAACATCATCCTGATACAAAAACCAGGAAAAAATGCAACAAAAAAAGAAAACTACAGCCCAATATCCCTTGTGAATATAGATGCAAAAATTCTCAACAAAATCCTAACTGAAAATCCTAACTGAAATCCTAAACTGAAAAATCCTAAACTGAATTTAGGTGCTTATCAAACAAATAATCCATCATAACCAGGTGGGCTTTATCCCAGAGAGGCAAGGAAGATTCAACACACACAAATTTATAAATGTAATTTACCACATAAATAGAAGCCTAAACAAAGACTATATGGTCCTCTCAATAGACACAGAAAAAGCATTCGACAAAATTCAGCACCCTTTTATAAGAATGCTTAACAAAATAGGCATAGACAGGATGTACCTAAAAATGATAAAAGCCATATATGACAAACCCAAAGCCAACATCATACTGAATGGGGAAAAATTGAAAGCATTCTCACTTAGAACTGGAACCAGACAAGGTTGACCTCTATCACTGCTTCTATTCAACATTATTCTGGAAATCCTAGCCAGAGCAATCAGACAAAAGAATGAAATCAAGGGCATCCAAATGGGGGCAGAAGAGGTCAAACTATCACTCTTTGCTGATGATATGATCTTATATTTAGAAAACCCCAAAGATTCTGCTATGAGACTACTGGAATTGATAAACAAATTCAGCAAAGTCTCAAGTTACAAAATCAATGTACAGAAATTAGTAGCATTCCTATATGCCCACAACAGTCAAACTGAGAACCAAATCAAAGACTCAATAGCCTTCACAATAGCAACAAAGAAAATAGAATACCTAGGAATATATTTAACTAAGGAGGTAAAAGACCTCTTCAGGGAGAGCTATGAAACACTGAGGAAGGAAATAGCAGAGGATGTAAACAGGTGGAAAACCATACCGTGCTCATGGGTCGGCAGAAGCACCATTGTTAAAATGTCTGTGCTACCCAAAGTGATCTACAGAGTCAATGCAATCCCTATTAAAATACCAACACCATCTTTTGCAGATCTAGAAGAAATAATTCTATGCTTCATATGGAACCAGAGAAGACCCCGTATAGCAAAAGCAATCTTAGGCCAAAAGAAACTGAGAGGCATCAATTTACCAGACTTCAAGCTATCCTACAAGGCTATAGTAACTAAAACACCATGGTGCTGGCACAAAAATAGAAACATACACCAATGGAACAGAACTGAGAACCCAGATATAAAATCATCCTCATATAGCCATCTAATCTTTGACAAAGCAGACAAAAACATACACTGGGTAAAAGAATCCTTATTCAATAAATGGTACTGGGAAAACTGGATAGCCACATGTAGAAGACTGAAACAGGATCCGCACATTTCACCTCTCACAAAAATCAACTCATGGTAGATAAGAGAGTTAAACCTAAGGCATGAAACTCTAAGAATTCTAGAAGAAAATGTTGGAAAAAGTCTTACAGGCATTGGCCTAGGGAAAGAATTTATGAAGAAGACTCCAAAGGCAATCATAGCAACAACAAAAATAAATAAATGGGACCTGATCAAATTAAAAAGCTTCAGCACAGCCAAGGAAACCATCACGAGAACAAACAGACAACCTACCAAATGGAAGAAAATATTTGCATGTTACAAATCCAATAAAGGGCTGATAACTAGAATCTATATAGAACTCAGGGAAATCAGCAATAAAAAATCAAACAATCCTATCAAAATGTGGGCAAAGCTCATGAACAGAAACTTTTCAAAAGAAGATAGACTATTGAATGGCCAATTAGTATCTATTGAGTTCCTAATATGTGCAAGGCTCTCTGCTTGGCTCTCTTTCCAGTTCACTTTGTCAAGAGCAATCCTGAGATCACTGTTATAATATAATAATACTCTTAATGATTACAACAATTATAACAATAGCCAACAGTAGCACTTACTATGTTCTAGGACTGTTTTGTACTTTATATACATAGTAAAGTTAGTTATAATTGTTGTAATCAAAGTAGCCTAAGCCCTACCAACCCCCCCATTCTGTCACATCACCACTTTTTTCTTCATAGCATTTATCACTATAATCATCTTGTTTCTTTGTATACTTTCCTTCTTATTTGTTGATATATCTATAGCATATAACATAAAGCGTGGCACTAATAGTCAAACATTTGTTGAATAAATAAAAGAGGGAGGGAGAGGAGCACAGGGCAGGTATCTTGTGATGCTGTGAATGCCAAGGAAAACCAGCCACATCTTCAGTGACTCACTGCAAGATATCAAAAAGTCTTCACTTTGCCTTTGAAGGCTACTGTGCCTTTACCCACAGTAAAGACTTGCTGAAAAGAGCTTTATAACTCAACTCGGCCTTCACAACATTTTATGAGAGTTTTGTTACTGTCAAGGTATCATCATGGTGTTTTTCCATCTTGTGCCAAGGACATGTGATGGGAAGGTTGTTAAACTCATCTGCTATTGTGTCAACAGTATCAGATCTTCAAATGATTCTCTGAATCACTCAAGTACAGCACAGCTCCTGCTAAATTGGTGCTAGAAAAATGAGCCACCTCTCTGGCTAAAATGAAAATCTTGCTGGTAGAACAATAGCAGAAAAGAGCTACTCAGGCAATGTGAATGGCCACATTGTATAATAGCTGCAACTGTTCATACCCTGGTGGGGCCAGCCTTTAGCTGCAGTCTGAACTCTTTTGGCTTCACAAGGGTCAAAAATCAAATGCAAGGCATTATGGAGTAGTAGAGACTATGGAAAACTTGAGCACACACCCCAACCAAAAACAGTATTTAGTTAGCTCTAATGAAATATTATAATACAGGAATTCAGGCCCGGGATTGTTAGGTCTTCCGACTTTTCAAGAGAAGCTGGAAATTTGTTTGACAGGATGAATGTGGAGTGTGGCTCCACATCAAATCCAACTCAGGTGCTATTTATTTAGTTTATACTGTGTTCATGTCCCTGTCCTAGATACATCTATTTATCAAAAAGGAAGGAGAGCTGGGACTCGTGGACTCAAAAAGCTTTATTCTAGTCAGAAAACCAAGATATGTTCTTAAATAAATAGGACATAAGACCATATAGGAAGTGATATATATTAAATAAGTAAATGTACTGTTTTTATTTATTTATTTATTTTCGGCATACTATGGAGGTACAAATGTTTCAGCATGCTATGGGCATACATGTATTGCCTTTGCCCTAGCAAGTCAGAGCTTCAACTGTGTCCATCCCCCAGATGGTACACACTATACCCATTAGGTATGTGTATACCCATTCCTTTCTCTCCCCTCCCATCTGCCTGACCTAAGGCAGAATGTAAATCAACTATGTTTTAAAAAAAATCAGCTGAACGAATGAATTTGCTTAGTAACATAGTTGATTTACATTCTGGCTCAGGTTTCTTATGTCATTGCAGACAGGCAACAAAGGGTTCTCAGACTGAGACTAGTCCATGAACTACACTTTAACCCTGGTCTAAAGTGTAGTGAGAGAAAGGGGTAAGATGGAATGTGATATGATTATAGAGGTAAGAAAGAACCTATACCAAGCTTAAATGCACAAAGATTGAGTCTTCACTAAAATGCAATGTAATGTGAGTAAAACAGTGAAGTGACTCCTTCAGATCCTTAATGAGAGTTTCAGAGTTTGAAATGGTGCATAGAGAAGAACCATACTGAGGTTGGGGGGGAGGTAATCTATCAGACTGATTCAGGAATTAAGTTATTTGCTTATGTACAGTGTGTGATTAAAAATCATTAATACATGTGTATAGCACGATCTAGGAATGTGCATTCTACAAATGCCAAGAGCCAATGGCAGATCTTGAAAATTTTTGACTCACAGATATGTTTTTTTTGGCCCTTATAATAATTAAGGAAAAAATTGAATTGGTTGCCAATATTTTAAAAACTTGAAAATCTGGCAGATCTGGGCTTATATTCCCACAAGACAGCCTCATTAGAAGGTGAATGTGCTTACCCAGTACCTATCACCCCCTTAATGTCTTATACCTGACTTGTATATTGATTGGGACAGTGGGTTATGCCACAGTAACAAATGACTGAATCATCTCAGTGGCTTGCTTAGAGAGGTTTATTTCTTGCTCACATTGCATGTCCATGGTGAGTCAACTGTGGTTCCACATCTTCGCCTGAGCACTGGCGTCTCTCTGAAGCATCACTGGTATTGAAGGAGGAGGAAAGGGAGCATGAACAAAAATGGCACTAGTTCTTAGAGCAACTGCTTTTATTTCATTGCCAAAAGTAAGTTCCATGGCCAAGGTGAAGGCAATGGGGCTGGGAAGTATAATCCACCCTCGGGAAGAGGCAGCCAATATTTATGCACAACAGTTGACCTCAGCCCTCTGGCTAATTTAGATAACATGTCTGGTCTGCACAGACACTTGAGAGGTGGCCACTTTGGCCTATTGAAATTCAGTTTTATCAGAGCCAGAAGCATGAGAGCTACTCTGAAGCTTATTATGCTACAGCTGTCACCATTACATTTATTTTATTTCATTATTTTATTGAGCCACATGTCCTTGAATGGGTTAAGATTTCACAAGCTTTTCCCTAGATCCCTTTATTTACTACTTGCTTCAGGCTCTACCCGGGCAAGGCACACTAACCATGATAGCAGTGCTACCAAGCCAGGGTGTGAGGTAGCTCTTTACTGGCTTCCTGTGGGTGGGCTGTGAGCCACACTGAGCCATCAAATGTGTACTGCAGCATAGTTGGAGTCTGGTGAGGCTTTACCATAAAAAACAAGTAAATGATTAGGCTTGTGAAGCTAAATATTTACTATAAACCCTCTGTGTACCCTGTTCTGCGCTAGTGACTGTGAAAAACAGAGTCCTTGAAGAGCAAGGAGACTACTAGAGGAACTAGCAAGGATGAAGATGTGGGTGCTGAACTGTGGGCTATTATTCATTTAGTTAACCTGAGTTGCCAGTGTGGGTTGGCATCAGCAGGGGAGCCTTTGCGGAAGAGGCCAGAATTGTGGGACTTGATGTATGGAAGAAGAACATTGTGCGTAAGCTCAAAGTTTCAACTGGTTTCACCTGAATCTTTGAAATCTGGAAGTAAGATGGGGTTGTACAGTATTCTCTTAGAGTTGGTTAAATACTTTGGAAATGTTTTTAAAGTTTTCCATTAAAATATTTTTGTCAGGCCTTGAGTCCCACTTAATTCTGAGTAGCAGGTGTGATACGAAATTGCAGCAGCTACACTCGGCAGCCACAGGGCTGTTCCTCTCCAACTACGTTGTCTTCCCTTGTTCACCAGCACACACCACCTCTGATGTGCTGCAGTAGTTTCGTTTCCACAAGTCATGCTAGGGTTTCCTTTCCTGAGGAGCTTTAGATTTAGATTTCACACAGAGGCTGGCGATGTTCTCCTCATTTTGAATGTACCCGGGCAGGGAACTTACGTATCCTGTGCCTAGGTGAGCACCTAAAAGTGGCAAGCATTGAATACCTGTTGTTGAATGAGAGGGATGGGTGGGTTTGGAGAACCACCTGATCATCTTTGTCTTCTCAGTTGCTTGCTCCTCTATTCCATCATCCTCTTACTGGCGTTGGGAGAGACAGGATGAAAATGAGGTAGACGTTTGGCTTGTCAGAAAGGATTTTAAGCAGAAAGGCATCAATTTGCCTTTTCCTTCCTTCAACAGACAGAGAATAGGAATGAATAAAGTAAGTTGGGTTTTAGAGGAAATAGGGAATGGAGGTGAGGGAATCACGGTGAATGGTAAAACAAATTCCTGTCCAAAGGTGGCAGGTGCAGCTTTGCTCCAGGTAGTGGTCGTCATAAGAAATTTCAGGAAAAGCATTGTCATATCTTCAGATTTTGAAGAGAACTCAAAATCCAAAATTTCATCTAAAATACCCTGGTTTTAAAAAAATGTTGGCCATCTTTTTTCAAACTCTATGTGGTCCAAACAAAACATCTCTGCAGGCTGGATATGGCCCAATGGCCTCCAGGATGTAATTTCCAGACCTTGTGGTCCTTTACTAACCCACCAAGCACTTAGCAATACCAGATGGAGGCAACTAAGCTAACTGTTTTACAGGGAGGAGGGTTCATGATATGTTCTCCACACTCCTGCCTGATTTCTCAGTGGCCAGTCAGTGATGAGGATGAGGACTCCAGCCCATGGCCATGAGAAGGAGGCCCACTTCAGCAGCATGCCTGGTGTGCTGTTTGCCCATCAGGTATTGGTACACCCAAACACAAACATTTTAGCTAACAAAGGGGTCATCCAACTGGAACGGGCCAGTGGAGGATGGTGGCACAGTTAGTCCTTGGGGAATGAAGTGATTAGAATCAAAAACTGTGCTTTTCTTTGATTTACAACTCAGCTGAGCCTGTAAAGAAAATGGTGCACAGAGTGACAGTTCCCACTTACTGTTTCTTGCCCTCTGGTGTTTGCTGATTCATTCATTCATGCACTCAACAAATATTTCTTGAGCACTATAAGGTGTCACACACTATTCTAAGTATCATGGATATATAGCAGAGAACAAAACAAAGTCCCTGCCCTCAGGGAGCGTACAGTCTAGCATGAGGACCTAATGGTGTGTATCACGTGATAGAAATCTTTTGAAAAGCTAGCAAGTCGTCATTCTTTCCCAGTTCTCAGAAGAGATGGCAGAAGAGAAGTGGTACTTGAGGATGTTGGGGGGAAATTAGGCAGGGAGATCACCTTTTTCTGGGATAGCCACAGGAACCCCTATGGTGGTCCTAGAAGAAAAGTCCTGACAGTTCTTGCTTCCAGTGTACCTCCCGTGGCATAGTGGTGCTTTTCACTGCCTTTAGAATCCTCTGAGCATGTTCATCTCAACTTTGCTATGGAACTCCTGTGGAATTTGGTGAGGAGTCCCAAGATGTCCCGTTGGAAATACAACTCTCAGGGTGTTTATTCGCTAACTCAAGAAGTACAAAGAGATAAAGAATAAAATTTCTTCACTGAACATTCACCTAGTTGTACATATTATACATACCTATCAGTGAATGAGCATAGCAGATAAAATGGTAAACTTCATTTCACTGTACCTTAAACTGTCTACATTTAATTCTGTTAAAGAAGTGGAAGCTCTTGGGCCTATCACTAAGGATTGTCAAAATCTCTATTATTTTTATTTTTTGTATTGGTGTGTATTTAGACAATTATTTATGGAAATAAATTACACCAATGCCTTTCATCTATATTACTAAAAGAACTCTTTAAAAATTTGACTCAAATCTCAATCTTGGAAATGTTTACTTCTGGACTATTTGATCATCAATTCATGAAAAAGAAGTAGTGTGATATGACTACACCTTTTAATGACAGTACACCTTTTAATATGCCAAGGCCTCTTCAACAAGTCCAGAATATCAAGACTCACCCAGATCAGCAATTAGTTTTTGGATCACTGGCTTCTTCAGAGACATTCTAGGGATGAGTTATTCTTTTTATGATTTATTTCTGGGCTTCTCACATATCCCTGTCATACAGCCAATCATGAGCTGATGCTTATAGTAATAAAGGCAAACAAACAACTTTTTAAATTTATTTGCCATGGAGAAACATTTCAGTTTCAATGGAACTCCAAGATGATACCAAAATGAACATGTTGGAACAACACCAGGATGCCAAAGCAGTCCTTATTTACAGAGCGAAAGAGGCTAGCTGCTTATGTGTTCAGTGAGAAAGTAGATCCCTCTTAAAAGCGGTGAAATAATCTTGCATAGCATATTGCCATAACTTGGCAGTACAGTGATAATATATTTTAATTTAATGAACTCAAGAATTTAATAGGAATATAAATGGAAAAAGAGTAAATATCAGAAATTTATCAATCATTTCATTTTTTTTTTACAGCAATGTCAATCAAGGAAAAGCTTAAATACATTTTTATAAGGTGGCAGGCCAAAGACTATGTCCAGAATATACAATGTATGTCCCATTCAATCCATGTATACATATATAAATATATACATATACACATATATGGAAATAAAATCCTATCATGTTTTAGATACTTCTGAGTAAATTTATGAACTTTTGCTTGACCTGAAACTTAGCCCATCACATATACCTAATGTCAAATTTTCAGGTATATAAATATAAGCATTTAACACCTAGAGAAGCACACATCATTGAATTTCTAGCTCAGGATAAATACCTTCTGTCAAAGACTGAGAGTCAGAAATTCATAACTTTGAGATAGGTAGTTAGGTCACCTATATTCTGATTCCTGGTTTTACAAAGTGACATTTAACCTTTCAAGGGTCTCTCAGTTTGCCCATCATAAGATGATTTTGGTAGGGGCACATTTCATTTATTTGGGACACAATGAAAATGCAGTGTAGCCCCATTCTTTATACAAAGTAGGTTTTCTGTACATGTCTTAGCATTAATATTGAATCTTTATTGGGAACAACTCATCCCATTTGGCAATAATCTTTAATGGACAGGCAATATATGATATTACTGAATGTCTCTAAGCACTCATCTAATTTTTTATAAGGGCTATTACTATCAAAGACAGTAAGTTATAATTTGGTTATGAGGACTAAGTCAATAAATGGCATATACTTAGAACAGAGAATGGCATATCATGAGCATTCCAATGTTAGTGATGACAGTTACTACTACCATTACTACTCTATGCCAGGCTCTGGGCCAGAATAAAAATTAAAACAGCCATGGACTCTGTCCTTGTAGAATTTAGATTCATATACTGTATGGTTGCAAACTCCATTGCCTACTAGGCTAGTCAGAGCACACAGATGTAAGAAATAGGGCTGGGGCTGTGGTTCCTGTACACCACACACCTTGCTGGAGAGGGCAGGGATAACTCAGCCCCAGCAGGTGGTTACCTTCTGGGAATGAGGCCCACTGTTGTCATATCTTGCTTTTCAAGACAAATTATAAACTTCAGTTGTTATATGAAATCTCTCAACTTGTAAGCACTCACAATGTCAATTAAAAAACAAATGCTTTAAGGCCAGGGGCGGTGGCTCACGCCTGTAATCCTAGCACTCTGGGAGGCCGAGGCGGGCGGATCGCTCAAGGTCAGGAGTTTGAAACCAGCCTGAGCAAGAGCGAGACCTTGTCTCTACTAATAATAGAAAGAAATTAATCGGCCAACTAAAAATATATAGAAAAAATTAGCCGGGCATGGTGGCGCATGCCTGTAGTCCCAGCTACTCGGGAGGCTGAGGCAGTATAGGATCACTTGAGCCCAGGAGTTTGAGGTTGCTGTGAGCTAGGCTGATGCCACAGCACTCACTCTAGCCCGGGCAGCAGAGTGAGACTCTGTCTCAAAAAAAAAACAACAAAAAAACCCAAAAACCCCAAATGCTTTATAGGCTAAAAGCAGCTGCAGGCTGGCTGGTTCCTAGAAATACCAGTTTACAGTCTGTTCACATGTTGGCTATAGTAACCCCAATTCTTCACTTTTGGGGGGCAGCCCAAACAGATATGGGCAAAAATTACTTGTTAGTTAATCCTTAATTCTTGGCTCTTCCATGAAATGCGCAAAATTTATGTAAGCTGGGAGCCTGCAGTGCTTGCAAGGCAGTACTGAATGTTAGGGACTGTCTCTTTAGTGATCACAGAGGCACAAACAGGACTGGTGGGGCGGACTGGTATGGCCAGAACTCATACGACAAGGGGTTAGACAACTGTCTTTTTGCCAGAGAACATAAGGACACTGTAGAGCACAGATAGGTGAAGAGTTTAACACAATTTATTTTATGCTTAAATAATCGACTAGGTCATCCAGTGTATGGTTTTTCATACATAATGTCATTAGAGCTATGTGTCAATGAATGCTGATTTTATGTGAATATAATCAACAAATTAAAGGATTTCACCAAAACCCAAATAAAAATGCCCTTTAAAACACAGCAGCCTTATTAACCTAATATGACACTGCTAGAATGGTTACAAATGATTGGCTTACTGAAAGGTGTCTACATCTTATAGCCAGTACACGATACAGTAATAATTTTACAGCGTGCTGCCATTCTACTAGCTAAGGATTTCTGTTCAGTCCATTTTAAATACCCCTGACTGGGGCCTCTTATGAGCACCATCCACCTCTAAAGCGGCAAGCATTACCCCCTTTTAAGCACTAACAGCACCCCCCACCCCCAAAGCAACTACTGTATAGGTTATTTTTTTTTCATTTTTAGGTCATTTCATTGAAAAATTGGCAATAGCAACAAATATTAGATGAAGGGCTTTGTGTTTACAGATAAAATCTTCTGTGTTGCGGTATACTGTAGTGTTTGCAAAATTGGAAAAGATTTAATCAAAATAAGGTGATACACATGCATCAAAATATTAGTATTCTGAAGAAAAAATTTTTTCACAGAACTACAGAATTCCTCATTTTAGGAATTATTTAAATTTGCAGCAGATTTTAAAGATTTGTTTTTTTAAAATCAAGCTTAGCAGTTTTGCATATACAAACATTATAATTGCTAATATACAAGAATCAGTGAAGAGTCCCCCCAACCCAGAACCTCTCCCTCCTCTTCTAGGGTGAAGTCATTTGAGACCCCTATTTGTTAAATGCATTTGCAATATTCTGTTTGTGTTCTAAGAGGCAGTGCCTTATCAACATTTATTCTATTTTTCTGTTAGAATTTATACAGTGTTATTATTTACAGCAAAACTATCGATGTTTTAAAAAAGAAACAAATAGTGTTTATACCCTGACAGTTTGGGTCCAAGAAAAATAAGGCGAGCTGTTGTGGATTTAGTAATTTTAGTGTTTCTCTGTGATTTGATCATTCCTTCTCCTTCTGTCCCTTCTGATGGCAGGAATTTCTTCCTTTTGTAGATGACACCAAATTACTTGAGATAAACTGTTAACAGCATGGCTTCTTGTATATACACTGCATTGCTAATTGCACACGCGCCAATTCCGGAAATGAAAGTGAATTTCCATGCTCTGTAAATTGGCTCATGCTAAATTAAAATGTGGGTGTTTTTCTTTTTCTTTTCTTTTTGCATAAAAAAAATCATGCCATTAATGTGTGGAAGCAGCAAACACACACACCCTTCTCCATGAAGTTTTACTTCCTGTGGACATTTCTTCCATGAATTTCTCAATACTGGCAGTAAAAACATATGATCCTGTGGAAAGAGACATAGTAGGTAGTGAGTTTAGCTTGCTTTCACTTTTATTTATTTTTTAAGAGAATTTGCTTAAGCCTTACTTGCCATTCAACAGAAAAGCCTGAGAATGGGTTCTCTATTCCTAATGGAGTGGTTTAATATGATGCTTTTTCTTTTCTTTTCTTTTTTTTTTTTTTTTTTTGAGACAAGAGTCTCACTTTGTTGCCTGGGCTAGAGTGCTGTGGCATCAGCCTAGCTCACAGCAACCTCAAACTCCTGGGCTCAAGCGATCCTCCTGCCTCAGCCTCCAGAGTAGCTGGGACTATAGGCATGTGCCATCATGCCCGGC
>CAUYRT010045554.1:0-46271 GCA_963574885.1 Lepilemur ruficaudatus
TTTTTCTAGGTCTGTAAAGAATGAAGATGGTACTTTGATGGGGATTGCATTTATTTTGTAGATCACTTTAGGTAAAATTGACATTTTAACAATATTGATTCTACCAGTCCATGAACTAGGTAGATTTTTTTCATCTTTTTACATCTTCTACAATTTCTTTTTTTAGCTTTTCGTAATTCTCCTTGTATAAGTCTTTCGTATCTTTTGTTATGGTCCATTATGTTTTTGAAATTTGTGGCAAAATTTTGGCTACTGTTTACATCTGCATCTGTTGCATGGCATCATATTTCTGGTGTTTTTGTTAGAACTTTACATTTTCATGTTATTTGCCTTCCTTTATTATAAAGTCTTTTTGTTTAGATGTGAGTTCCTATCATGTTGAATAAGCTGGATTTTCTTGGGCCAGCTGTTTTATACAAGGTTCCTTTTAGGAGGAAGCTTAGGTTGCCAGGGTTGTCTCACAACCTGCTAGCTGGTTTACACAACTGTTTGCTGGGCAGAAGGCTTCCTGCAAGTATGACTTGTGTGTCTGATTCCTTATGTAGCATTGCCTTTGCTACTTCTCTGTACTGGACCAGATCTGGAGGACTTCTGCTGTCATCCTTCTTACCCCAGCTTCTGTACCTGTTTTTGCAAACAAAGGATATAGCTTTATGCTTCAGGATATGTCTTTCAACTTTGGGATGTATATTTTTACTGACACTTTCTGAGATCTGTTACCCTTGCCTTCTCTGATTTATTTGCAACTAAATGCCATCTGCCTAATGTTGGCTGCTTTGGATAGTGCTTTCATATATTATGGAGTCTATGGATTTTATTTGGCTCTTAGTTTCAAAGAAAATCAAATAGTAGAATTTGGTTGTTGGGGCTTTTCAGTCAATACCAGGAGCCAGGAGGAAAAGAGGAAAATGTTGACTGATGTAGGAAATTCATGTGAGAAGTCCTATTTGACTTTTTAAAAATAGCATCCCACCTCCTTTGCTCTGAAAAATACTACCTAAATTTTTAGGGCACTAAGCAAGCAACAATGCATAGTGTGTGTACCGGGAGGAATGAAGATGAGAATGGTGTATAGATGGTGTCTGTTATTTGTCAAACTACAGTAGATGGCATTAAAGGTACATATTTAATATTTGCAGAATGGCTAACTCAGGAAAATAAGGGAAAAATGAAGGGGTTACAGTGAAGGGCTAGTACCAAAAGGGTACCAGTAGTAGCTGAATAAAAGATGACCAGTTGATCTTGGATCATAGCTCGCTTATTCTGCCCTCCTGTAACACTTTAAATCTAAGCTTGTTCTCATTTCTTAAGTTGCTTAGTTGTAGTTTGGATATTTTCTGTAGGATGCATTACTTTCTTCTAAATTACTAAATCCTCCACTCTAATTTACTGTATCTTATAGTCCATTCTGGTTTGTCAATGTTTATTATTCATCTCTTTTATAATCTGAAACATTGGTTAAAAGGCACTGTGAACAAAGTTTGTGTGTTTATTTTTAAAATATGATCCTATCTTAATTTTCTAAGTTAATAATAATTTAAAAAAAGAAAATAGAAGAACAGCAAGTAATTGGTCATCTATTATGTGTGTATCATAATTTATGGGAATTTTAGGATAATCTTTACTTTCATAGATGTCCCAAATTTGATATTTCTGGAGAATATAAACTTTCTGGCACACTCTACCATAGATTATTTTGTGGATTTCAGAAAAGAATCAAGGGCCAAATATGACTCAGAATAACTTCTACCAAAAGCCAGATTTAATGTTTGGGACATAAGATTATCCACATTTCTAATTAGAGAAACTTTTCGGTATTAGTGGTTTTTGCACATTATGATTTTTCCCCATTGTTATTTGAGATCTTTCCTATAGGATGGTTGCAGATAAGGGGAGAGTTTTGCCTTATCAAAATTATGCCACTGATAGACATCATTAGTCATAAAACATAAATTTTGACTAACTTTTCTAATAGTGCTGGTGGATTTACTCTAAACCATTTTTTTTCCTCCATTTATCTTTAAAATAAAAGGTAGTATTTTTTTGGAAGGAACTTAGCCTTGTAAAAGTCCTTAGAAATAGTCTGACTTTCCTAAGTTTGAGCTGTTAAATATTATACAGATATATCAAGAAGAATCTAGAAACATATATAGCAAAACCTTTCTCATCTCCCTTTTTTTGTTGTAGTTTCATGTCAACTGTAATTTATTCTGAGTGGAAGACTAAAAGGATCATATCATATTTGAGAACTAATGTATTTATCCTAATTTTGCTTATGGGTGCAACCTTAACTCCTAAACACAAGTTAGTTATGCCACTTTTTAATGGGTCCATTTTATTCAGTTTTTCTTTTTTTCCCTCCCTTTAGATCTATTTTAGATTTTTCTTTTTGGGTGTTTTTCTTTTGTAGATTTCAAAATTGACAAGTGAAACTAAGTAAGTATAATGTAAGCTTGCACGAAATGTTTTAGGTCTGTCTTGGATCAAAGGCCTAGCTTTCCATGTAATACAGGATGTTTCATCAATTATTTAACATTTCACATGTGGCAGGAGAGGAAGTGGATCTTGTTATCTTAGAAATGGAATAGAGTTGTGTTTAGGTTTTCAAACTTTCTTATGTTGCTACTAATTTAACAAATGAAACAGGAAGCATTTGACTTATAAAAGAAATAGCTGGGTGGCTTGTTTAAAAAATACAGATTTTTGGGCCCTACCTCTAGACATTGTGGTTTAGTTGGTCTGAGGTGGGGCTCAGGAATTAGCATTTTAAACAAGCACTTATGGCTTTTCTAATGCAGATCTTCTGCGGATTGCCCACTGAGAAAACTGTCCTAAAGAAATCCTACAACTGAAAATTATGTGTAATAAATAAAATAGTTATATCATATTTTTTAAAAAGCTCGTATAGGAAAGTATTCCATCTTAGAACTAGTTTATGACATCTTGATTTTACTCATGAGGAGGTAAATTTCCCCTTCCAATATTTAAGCATTCTAAATTTCAAGATGTAACTGATGCTTCTTTCTTTGTGTCCCATACATTTTCTAGTACCTTATATATGTGGAATGGCAGGCTAGCTGTGCTCAAAGTCCAGTTCCAGCCAGGCTTTATGAAATTTTGTATATCACTTGATAAGTAAATATACATCAAGGCATATAAAATTACATTTCCTTTTGATATATCTTGATACAGATATGAAACATAATTTTTGATAAAGGAACAAATATTTATTAGATATTTACATCTGAAAAGTTAAATTGCAAGAGAAAAGCTATTTGATCTATAGCTAACCATTGGTTTTAGGGTTTTTTCTGTTTATTAGGGTAAATAAAATATGTACATGTACCACAGATTTTTGGTGACTATTTTTCCAGATATATAACCAAGCATAGTTTTACATTATCTGGCTTTAGCTGTAAACACAGATTGACTTTTTGGTGCATATTTTTTAAAGAATAAATAAGGCTTCTGTTTTTTTCTCTTTCAGTATTGTTGTCCAGACATGATAAATAACTTCTTGGGACTGGCTAAAACAGAATTTTCAAGTACAGCAAATAAAAATACAACTATTGATTCAGAGAAAGGAAAATTGATCATGTTAGTTAATGACTTTTATTATGGAAAACATGAAGGAGATGTCCAGGAAGAACAGAAGACTCACACAACCTTTAAATGCTTCAGTTGCTTGAAAGTTCTAAAAAATAATATTAGGTATGTAAATACTTATTTTTATTTCTGTTTGAAAATTGGAATGCTACAGATATAAATGTTATATTTTTATCTTGCACTTTTCTGTGCCATTCTACGTAAGTGATTTTAACATTTTCTACTAAGAACAAAGGCAGATTTTCTTATTGAAATGCTTTTATGCTTTCTTGTATTTTAGAGTTTGACTCCTGTATCTACTTAGTTGTATTTCTTTCACATAGCTTAAGAAAGGACAAAGTTTATTTTAACATAAGACAAGTGAACTTTTCTCTATTTTAACAGTGATATAAGAATTTTTATTAAATAGTTTTCATTTTCTAGCTGTGTTTGAATTTTATTTTTCTTCACATCACAAGAAGAGCTATGTCTTTATGTTTATCCAGTTTGATCTCCTACATACTCATCTGTTTAATGGTCAAATCTTTTAATTCATATTTATAATTTTTGGAACATTTACTTGTGGGAAAAGCGATCTGTTTTAGAGATGTACTAGTTTTAGGAAACATACGTGCTTTGATTTTAAAATTTAACACCTTTAAAAACTAGAGATTTAATTCCCAATGGAATTTCAAAGATTTTTATATACAAATTTTTTAAATTTTAGGAACTTATACTTTGTAATCTTTGAGTTACATGGCATATTACAAAGCTATCGTCCTATGTAATTTTATTAATAGAGCAAAATGACAAGACATATTGAATGATATTTTTCATTGGCTATATATTTATAATATACATAGCCTAATATTTATATTAAGATTGTTTTTCCACCATTTTATTATAATTTTCAAATATTTAGCAAAATTTCCAGAGTTTTACATTGGACACTTGTACACTAACCACCTTCATTCTACAATTAACATTTTACTATACTTGTTTTATCATGCATCTCTTTATCCTGCTTTGAAACTATCTGATTTTTTAGGTGCATTTCAAAGTACATTGTGTGTGTGCATGTGTAAACAAACATATACAGGCCTGCACGGTGGCTCAGGCTTGTAATCCTAGCACTCTGGGAGGCCAAGGCGGGGAGATCGTTCAAGGTCAGGAGTTTGAAACCAGCCTGAGCAAGAGCGAGACCCCATCTCTACTAAAAATAGAAATTAATTGGCCAACTAAAAAAAAGAAAAGAAATAAACAAACATATACATATATGTATGCCTTTTTATGTTTGTTCATGATAGCTGTCATCTATAATTCACATTTTAAAGCACCTATAATTACTTCTGGGCCCAGTATTTATTTATTTTCCTGTGAGTTCTTGGGTCCAAAAAGAAGCATACAGAAAAACCCTGAAATATGCTATGATACGTTCCTTTAAAAATTATGCATGGTTTCTTTATGATAATGCTTTATAGTTTTCAAAGTTCTTTCATGTATCTTATTTTGCATGAGTTTTCTTATTTCTTTACCTTCTTTTATCAAGCTTTAAGAGCCATCAATAGCTAAGCATCCCACTAGTTTGACAGAAAGAAAATTGTGCTTTGAGATACAACACTGAAACAGTATTACAAAAGAATTCTACCATTTATTCCTGTATTTTTACCATTTTAATAAAAAAAAATCAGAAAATTGTGTCAGTATTTATGGTAAAATGCATAGAAATGTGGTTCACTGACTTAGTTCCTTGTTATTCTTAAATATGATGCATATGATATTACAAGTTATTTCAGCAGTTTTTTGACTTATCCATTAAGATTAACCAATTTAATTTCAAACATGAAAATGAAAAATTCCTTTTTTGTTAATTTTCAAAGACAGTTACATATGTCTAGATTATCAGAATATATTGACATTTTAAGCAGACTACATTTGGGATAACATTGAGGAATTGAGCATTTTTAAAATATTCATTATTTAATAAATGTACATTAATGGTAAACACCTCATGACCAAAGAAGTCAAACATATTATATAATATTTTACCGTAACAATAAGACTGGGAAGGAAGCTAGATGTTTTTAGGCAATGGTAAGAAATTGATAACTCAGTATTTCTGCTCTGTGCCCTATCAACATATTGTGATATGCCATTTTTCTTTTTCCTACATCAAGTGTCACTAAAAATAGTTAGGTTTATTTTGTTCTGTGAACATCTTTGTAAGGAGTTTGCTTTTTTTTTTTGTTTTGGAGACACAGTCTCGCTTTGTCACCGGGCTGGAGTGCAGTGGCATCATCATAGCTCACTGAAACCTCAAACTCTGGGCTCAGGTGATCCTCCTGCCTCAGCCTCCTGAGTAGCTGGGACTACAGGCATGCGACCTGGGAGTTTTTTCTATTATTAGTAGAGATGGGGTCTCACTCTTGCCCAGGCTGGTCTCGAACTCCCGAGCTCAAGCAGTCCTCCCACCTTGGCCTCCCGGAGTTCTAGGATTACAGATAAGAGCCACCGCACCCAGCTGAAGTTTGCTTTTTTTGTTTCCCTCATTTCCATGTATTGGTTTGAGAAGTATGAGCTCCTAATGGGAGCTCATCTAATAATTGACAGAATCTAGCTGTTTAAAGGATTATTTTAGATTGATGGACTTTAAGTGCTGAAAGTTGTGAGCTTAAAGTTTAATGTCTCATGATCTTTATGTAAATATGTAACCAATACTAAGATTTTCTATAGGTGTTTATAGAGCTGGTGTTAACACCAAAGGAGGAAAAGATATTTCAAGGTGTACCATAACCCCATTCTAAAGTGAATTAGTGTTATAAATGTGTGAAAAAGAGATATATATTATAACCTTGATAATGATTGCTATCCAGATTGATGACATTATCACTTAGTTTCAAAATTATTTACTTTAGGGACTCAAAGTGAATAATTGTTAATAGTTGACTTAGTCTGAAAATTGTTTTGATTGAATAACTTTACTCTCAAATTCAGCAAAAAGCTTCTTTGGTAAGCTCTTTTAAATAGGTATTCCTATTTATATTGCAGTCTCTGCCATTGAAGGTCATAGTTCCTGCTCTTAAGAAGCCTTTTAGGGAAGCTGAAATAGCAGAATGTAAAACTGAAAAATGGACATTGCCTACAAAGGGCATAGTCTGCAAGTTAAAATGAACAGTCTCTGCTAACAGTAAACCAGTATCATTAAATAAAACAAAAGGTTCTTGTAATTGTAGGCATTAAAATTGCTATTACTTGCATTTAGAAACAAAGACACAAGTAAAAATACCAGTAATTTGTCTTTTAAGCAGCTGGAATCTATTGTATATCTTCAAGGCATTAAAAGATTTCTCTCATGGCTCTGTAGCTGCTTCTCGTGGTAGAGTTTCCTTCCTTTCAGTATTCTATTTTAAGATGTAAATAGTATGTCAGGTATAAAAGAAGCCTGCTCTTTTATCCAAAAAAATTTTTAATAATCTGAAATAATGACTAAGAATTATATTAAATTAGTGATGTTTCAGATTAATTACATTAATGACTTATGTTAAAACAAAGATGAAAAGAAGCTTATTTAGCCACACATGATTATTTGAAGTAGATACTTTTCTAGAGGACTTTAAGAATTTTGAGATTTTATTTTGAGTAATACCTGTATTTTTAAGATTTAGGTACAAATACTTATTTGTGAGATTTCCTGTTTGTTTTTAAATCTGAATTTTTGCACCTGTTGACAATCATTTATAGGTTTATGAACCACATGAAACACCATTTGGAACTTGAGAAGCAGAGCAGTGAGAGCTGGGAAAACCACACCACCTGCCAGCACTGCTACCGCCAGTTTCCCACACCATTTCAGCTGCAGTGTCACATTGAAAGTACACACACCCCCCTTGAATTTTCTAGTGAGTTACAAGTTCATTTAAATATTGAATATTATCGATTTTGATGATATAAACTGTGAGAAAACCTTAGAAGTCTGTTAGAAAAATAAGAATAAGAAATAGACTTTGGAATTTGAGGGTGAAATTGAAAAAATTAACTTTTAACTTCTATATAAAGTTAGTTATTACTAAGATTAAAGTACCTCTTGCAAATAATTCATTATGAAAACTGCCTTGGTATAATCTGTGGTTTATATTTGGGGGACTAAATTTGGAGCCTCACATCATCATTTTCAAATAGTATACCAGTATCCTTCACTTAAACTTTAATAAGAGAAGTAATTACAATTGTAGTTAAAATCACAGATTTGGGAGCTGGACAGCTCAAATCCAAATCCCAGATCTGCCTCTTAATACAGCTACATGATTTCAACCACATTACTTAGTACTCAAATAATGGGGATCATAGAAATACCTTCCTTATAGTGTTGCTATAGGAATTGAGTTAATGTAGGTAAAGTGCTTAGAACTGTGCTTGCCACATAGTTAAACTATATAACTGTTCACCAGCACCACCACTACTGCTACTATTATTGTTGTTGATACAGTTGTATAAAATATAATTTTTATATTTATATCTTAAAATGTTGTCATACCTTTTCCCTTTCCCTTTTAGCTATTTGTAAAATCTGTGAGTTATCATTTGAAACAGAACATGTTCTTTTACAACATATGAAGGACAATCATAAACCTGGTGAAATGCCATATATCTGCCAGGTACACACACAATTTATTGTTTTCTTAAGTGTTTGGTTTGTTTCTGTTTGTTGTTTTGGTTATAAGATTTAAGCCTATTAGACCAGAAATCAAATTTTTTTCTGTAAAAGGCCAGACAGTAAATATTTAAGGCTTTGAGGGTTATATGATCTCTGTTGCAACTAATCAGCTCTGCTATTGTACACGAAGGAAGCCATAGACAATAAGAGTGAATGGGAGTGTCTGTGTTCCAATAAAACTTTATAGATGCTGCAATATGAATTTCATATACTTTTTATGTATTAGTTTAACCATTTAGATAAAATTGGTTACTAAAATTAAAGTCCTTCTTGTAAATAATTTATTAGTGGAAAGTCCTTTGGTATAATTCATGCATTATATGAGGGATAGGCAGTGAGCTGGATTTGGTCCACAGGCAGTTCTTTGCCCACTCCTGTACTGGACAAAGAGGCCCTCCTAGAGAAAGATAAGCATATGGACTTATTTTATGATATAGGGAAAAATGTGGGCATACAAGAGAAATACAAAATGCAATTAATTGCAAATAACCCTACCAAATGCTTTGAGACTGTATTTTTAGAGAATTTGAAGGAATGGGAAAGCAAGCAAAAGATAAATTGCTACTGTCATAGACCTGGGGGCCATTTGCAGTCTAAAGGAGAATGCTGTTTTATGTAGCAGAAAAAAACATTTTATAGAACAAGAGATACCAGAGCTTGAAAATTCAAATGAACAGGGGAAGTGATAGATAAAAAGATCTGATAAAAAGAAGGGAATTTAGTTATGTTTTGGGAAGCATCTTCTTAAATTTGAAAGATAACTTTTATGTCTCAGAGATTATCTTTTGGTTCTTGCATTAGTGGAATTCTTGGTTGTATAGGCGTCAGAGCTGGATTGGCAGTACATAGTGTTTTTCTAAACAAACGATCCATCATTGTTACTTTGTTATTGTTTATCAGTTATAAATTTTCAAGTTAAACTAAGCCTTCTTTCTATTTCTAGGTTTGCAATTTTAGATCCTCATCATTTTCTGATGTAGAAACTCATTTTAGAACATCCCATGAAAACACTAAGAACTTGCTGTGTCCATTTTGCCTCAAAGTTATTAAGATTGCAACACCTTATATGCATCATTATATGAAGCATCAGGTGAGATTTACTAGTTCTTACTTACTGATGTTGTCTTAGCTAAAAGACTGATTATGACTTAGATTTGGTCTGCAAGGGAAGCAGAGTTGTTTCAAATAGTATGATTAACTTACACTTTATGTTGAATTACTTGTGAAATTTCCATTTCTTTTCCTTCTTTGGTGATGGTGTGGCTCATAAATAATGGAAATTCTGAAAGAGAGCTAGAAATAGGAAACCTCGTTTTGAGAGAAAAAAGAGAAGGTGAGTGGGATATCCAAAAAATTGGATATTTTAGGGTCTAAGGGAAGGTATGGGACTGATTTTGAAGGGAGTTATCAGGAGGAAGGAAAAAGATGAATTTGAAGGGACAAAGAAAAGATTGAGGACTTAGAATCTTGTTTTCCTCTTTCTCTTCTAACTTTACATCTACTTTTTAACCCCCTTATTATGAGAAGACATGTCATCATTGACACTTACTGGTCCATATATGAATGCTGCCAGAGAACTATATTTAGATCATAACTTGTTTTCTGGATGACTTCTGCCAGTTCTGCTATATAATTTTTGGGATCCAGTATTAGTATTTATATTTTTCCCTTGAAGGGTATAATGTTACGCTTATTGGTTCATTTCCTGAAGCTATTAAACCATCTTTTGTTTGGGCTAAAAACTAATGTAACACTAATTCTATTCTTGAGTGCTTGAAAGAATAACGGTGCCAAAATCAGAAGCCAATGGATTTACCGAATCTGATTGTGTAATCAGGTTTAACCAACTCAGTAAAAAGTTCAATAAATTTTTAGTTATTGGTTAAATTGGCACACCAGTTTATTCATCATTGGTGCTCACTTTGTCAGTTTCAGTCATTAGCTAATCATGAAATCAACTTGTGTTTTTTGATTGGGGAAGATCATAAAAGAATTTCCAAATGCATTTGAGATCACCTGTGTTATCATCTATCCACCTATCTTTGAGTTTTGGCAAGACTTCTAGGGTTTTCCCAACAGTGTTCCATCAGGTGTTAATAGGTTTTTCCCCCAAAATTGTCACTGGTAAATAAATTTGGTAAATGCTTGGATTTACAAAATTAAACAGTTTTGTTTGTTTTTTAAAACAGGACTTCTCAGAGTAATATGCTAATGGACACTGTATTTCTCCAAGCAAAGGATATAGTATGTATCATTCCCCAAACTTATTTGACCATTGAACACTTTATTTGCACAATACCTATTAACATTTCTTGGTGAACAGAGTTTGGGAAACACTATTCTTGACACTTTATTTCATCTTTAGACTTGAATTTTGACAAGGAGAATGAGTTATAAAATAGTAGCTCTATTTCATTACGGAGCTTTTAACATAATCCTTCTCAGATGCTTTATTAAGCTACTATAGAGTGAGATATAGATGTGGGAAGAATGATAACTATGATAGAGATTTGTGGGCCCATGATGTGGGCCATATGATTTATAATCAAGTCTTCATACGTTGAGTTGTATGTTTTAACTTGCCATGAGTGCCCAATTTACTTTTTTGTTTGTTTGGAGTACTTAGGAGGTAGACAGCCAGCAGTAAAGAGGGGACGATCTGCTAATAAGAAGGATCATCAGGCATCCTTTAGGGTATTTACAATTTGTATAATTATTTACAGAAGACTGGAAAACCATATCTCAGTGGAATTATAAACTTGTAATTGAGAGGTCATTATTAGTATAGTATTTGACAAAAGAATCATTGACTCTATGCCTCATTTTATTGTCTTTGAAGGTTTCCATTGTAACTTTTTTTTCTTTTAAAGATTATATTATTTCTTGGGTGATTATAGAGCTAACAACCAGTTTGTATGACTTTTGAGAAATAAAGCAATTTCAGATGTGTTAAATATGCCCGTTAGATCTTTAATAAAACAAGCAGTTAACATATACTGATGACTTACCTTATGGCAGCAGCTGGTGCTTTACATACATTATCTTGTTTAATCTTCTCAACTCCCATATGTATAGTATTATTTCTGTTTTATAGATGAGGAAACAGAGCTTTAGAGAAAATAATTTGCCTGTTGTCACACAAAGGGCAAAAACATTTGACTTCAGAGCTCAAGATTTTACTCTCTACGCCAGAGTTGGATTTCACATTGGCATTAGGTCCAAACATAGAAATTACTTATAGTAAGAATTGCCTTTAAATCTCTTATGTCTCTGAAACGATGATAGTATGCTTATAAAAAAATATGTATAATATAATTATTTCTCTATGCTTGGATTAGATCACTATTTCTTTGGTTGAACATATTGTTATTAAAAAATGTACGTATCTTCATCACTCTTAGTGCATTGAAATGCATGCATACATAAGAGAGATATACTAATACAAAACTTGAGTCTAGGCCAGGCGTGGTAGCTCATGCCCATAAATCCTAGCACCCTGGGAGGTTGAGGCGGGGAGGATTGCTTCAGCTCAGTTCGAGACCAGCCTGAGCAAGAGCGCGAGACTCCATCTCTACTAAAAAAATATAGAAAAATAAAGTTGTTGGGCATAGTGGTGCACGCCCATAGTCACAGCTACTCAGGAGGCTGAGGCGGGAAGATCTCTTGAGCCTAGGAATTTGAGGTCCAGTGAGCTATGACGACTCCACTGCACTCTATCTGGGGTGACAGAACAAGACTGTCTCAAAAAAAAACAAAAAAAAACAAAAACTGAGGGAAGAATGATGTATTCTATCTTAAGATTCTGAATAAATGTTCATTGAATGGAATGGCAGACATTTTGAAGTAATTAAATTGTACCTACTGCTCATATTTCTTGTTTTCTGCCTCACTGTTCATTTATTTAAGAAATGTTAATTCAGTGCCTTACTCTGTGCCAGGGGCTGTTTTATGTGTTATATAGTAGTGAGCAGAACACAGTTTGTATCCTCCAGAATTTACATTATAGTAGAGAAAGATAATAAATTTGTGGCTGTGGGTGTTTGAATGTATATGCTGGTGATAAGTTCTGTGGGAAGAAAATGTGGAGGGTAAAGAGTGCCAAGGATTGGGGAGGTGATAGGAGTAGAGGAGTGGTTGCTGTTTTGTATACAGGGTGGTCAAAAAGGGGCCTCTCTGAAGAAAATAAAGGGATAAGCTACGTAGGTATTTGGGAGAGGTGACATTATGCAGGCAGTGAAGTAAGCATATACCTGGAGTGCTCAAAGAACAGCAAGGAAGCCAGTGTGGCTGGAGCATAGTCAACTAACTGGAGAAAAATAGTAGGGGATGAGGTTGTAGTAATGGAATGCAGGCCAATTTATGTGGGTCCTTGTAAGCCACAGTCAGGACTTTGGAAAGCCACTGTGCAGTTTTAAGCATGTGAAAGATCTGCCATGTTTATAAAATTACTGGCAGCTATAGGGAGAATAGACCATCGGGAGGAAAGGACATGAGGGGGAGAAGATAGAAGATTTTTACAGCAGTGCAGGTAAGTGGTTTGGCCCAGTATGGTAGCAATGGATGGAGGTAGTGAGAAATGGAAAGATTATGAATGTTTTTGAAGGTAGTGCTGATAGGTTTTATTAATGTGTTGGATATGGAATGGCTAAAAGAGAAAGATGAAGTTTTTTGTCCTGAGCAGCTGCAAGAATGGAGTTTTCCTATACTAAGATATGGGGAAGACTGGAGAAGAAACAGATTTTTTTGGAGGAGGGAGGCCAGGAGATAGGGAGGAGATCTAGAGTTCAGTTTTATTCATACTAATTTGAGAAGTATATTAGACATCAAGTAGTGATGTCAAGTAGGCACTTGGATAGATGGTATTTAAAACCATGAAATGGGATGATGTAACCTAGGGAGTGATTATAGATAGAGAAAAGATATCTGGTCACTGAACTCTGGTGAGCTTTCTTCCTGTTCTGTTGTTTTGATATTTGTTTCTTGGCTAGGTTTTCTCCCTTTTTTCCTCCTCTTCCTTCAGCACATGTAAGTGAATTTGTTTTAAGTTGCCTGTACCTATGATATAATCCAATGCATCACATTTCTAACATAGTTTTAAGATGTAGCTTGAATTGTAACACATTATGTTTATGTATTGCTATGAACTTTGTAAAGAACTTTATTTATGAAATGCTTGCTGTGTGCCAGTAACTGTGCTAGGTACTTTGCTACACATTACCTCATTTGAATTTTACAAATAATTGGTTGTATTTAAATGGAAATAATGATTCATCTGGCAGAGATACAACTTTTGAGGAAACATTTCTCTGTAATTATATATTGTTTTAAATTTATATTTGTATACACATATTAAATACATTTTTACATTAATGAGAGTAAAGATTGCAGTTGATATTACATAGTAGAAAGAACATTGGTTCAGGAGTCTGACAATGTCACTAACATTGGGGAATTAACTTACATTTTTCTTGGGTTCCTTTTCCCATCCGTAGAATAATGACAGGACTGGGTTTGTGGAGGCACTCAGTCAAGGGGTTTTCAACTAATAAGTAGATTAAGATCAGTTCTGTTTTATGCCTCCATATCTACATTGCCCAGTGTAGTAACCACTAGTCACATGTGGCTGTTTAAGTTAATTAAAATTAAACAAAATTAAAAATTCAGTTCTTCAGTCACACCATATTTCAAGTTCTCAATAACCACACATGGCTAGTGGCTACCATGTTGGACAGTGCATCTTTAGAACGTTTCATAGTTGCAGAAAGATTTATTGGACAGCGCTGGTTTATACAACCATTTCTATAATATAACTTTCTTTAAAAAGTCTGGTTTGATTAATTTGTTTTAGAGAGTTTAATTTATGTCTAGAAATAGCAAAAATTAATTTACTTTTCCTAGAATAAAAAGACAGTATACCTCATTTTAATAGTATCATGTGTTTAAGTACTTCAAATTTATAATTAAATAAATTTATATTTAAAAGAGCTTTCACACAATTAATAGAATTTTCATTAGAACCTATTAATAGAACTTAAATTGATTCCTATATAGTAACAAACATTTTTGAAACCCAAATACTAATGCAAGGAATGTTTTAAAAAATGAAATATTTTGGTATTATTTATGATAAGAGATGGTAAACTGCTAATTTTTACATTATTTAGGTATCAATAAAATTAAGTTAGAGCAGTTTCAGGACACAGGATTTGTGGTTGTAGAAATTATTTTTCCTCCCTTTTTCTGTTTTTTTAAACAGAAAAAAGGAATACATCGTTGTACAAAATGCAGACTACAGTTTTTGACATGCAAAGAGAAAATGGATCACAAGACTCAGCATCATAGAACATTTATAAAACCTAAACAACTAGAAGGATTGCCTCCTGGAACAAAAGTGAGTTCAAATATGCTATGTTTTAACATTTTGTATGATAATAGAAATTAACTCCTACCTGTCTTTATTTATTGAATATAATGTTTTAAAAAATGACTTTGGATTTTTATTAAGACTTTAATTTTAGTTTTATTATTATGTCTAGAAAGAAAAATGTATAACCATTGTTTTGAGTTCAGTGATGGGTGTTATGTTGGAGTGGTATTACTTTGTAAAAAGTGCAACTAGATGTTAACTGTTCCTAAGTCAGTGGGTTGTTTCAATATTATATAGGCTATTTTTGAGCTATTCCAGTTGGCAATGTCTAGGTTGGTTTTAACTGCTAAACTATAAGATGCTTGAAATCAGGAATCATGTGTTATTTATCTTTGTGATTTCCAGCATCTTCTATAGTTCTTGAATGCCATAGGTTCTCAGATGTTTGTTGAAGTTGTTATTTCTGAGTCTACTCTCAGAGAAGCAAGATCTGCTGCTGAATAGCATTGTGTTTTAAGTGAGCAAACACATGTCTGACTGCATACTGATGATTATAATTTACTTTTCCCTTTTTGCCTTATATACATCTGTTTTCTCTGACTTCTTTATATACAGTCAGCTCTTGAATATTTGCTCCAGTGGAGGGAAACAGAGGCATGGATAATCCAAAGTGAAATAATCCCCAAAACATTTATTTTTGGCTTTGGGTACTTACCTTTGAATGTGGGTATGTCTGTTATTTGAATTAACTAAAACAATATAAAGCCATGCTCTGAAGACCTAGAGCAAGAGAAGCTATCCAGCATCCTTCCCTGCAATCCATTCATTTCATGCTGGGACTAGACATGCAGAAAACTAATGTAAGCAGTGCAGTCCTCTCTCATTTCTTCCCTTATTAATAATATTAATGATAATGATACTAAATGTTTTTTATAGCACTTTAGAATTAGGCTTTCAGTGTTCTTTTCATACATTCTGTTATTTAATCCATAGAACAATCCAGTGAGGTTAACGAGGCACATACTGTCTCCTATTATAAACATTAGTTAAAAACTTCATATTATTGATGTGAAAAGGCTTAAAAAGATAAGTTACTTATTCAAGGTCACATGGCTAGGAAGGTCTTTTGATTCCTGGTCCAGTGCTTTTGTATGATACCTACGCACATGTATTTTATAGGACTTCCTCATAGGCTGTTCCTCAAATACATGTGGAGGCTGTAGTCAAGTGATTAATGAGAATGTTGGTAGGCCAACAGATATAATTGAGCATTTTCTCTTTCTGAATACTAAATGATAACCTTTATATTAGTTCCCTTTAAGAAAATTTTAAATAAATTTTCTGGGTAGTATAATGAATTGATGTAATCCCTCCTAGAACATTTGTAAGCATGTGTCCTGGGCGATGTGCCCCTGGAAAGAGGAGGTCACATTTACTATAGATCTGTTTGTTTTATATTGTCAAAGGGTAATATGGGCCTTTCTAAAGTTATTTTTCAGGATTTCAGATTTAAATTTTGAGCTCTGTGTGAATTTTTTTTAGTTATATCAGAGCATTAAAATAGCTATGAAATTTGCTGTTTTGATACTCATAATTTGCATTAACTTCTAATTATCTATAAATAACTATGTTAACATATGACTGATATCAGTATAAAAATATATTATCATAAGTGAATAAATATCAAGTTTAATATCATTTAATGGGTTTGAATATTTAGAATAAATGGAAAACTGACCTGATTATTGTTTCTATGTGCTCTTTTCAAAATACTTGATGTTTAATTTTCTTATAGTACAGTGATATTTTAATATCAATGTAGTGATTAATTTTTTAAAGCAACTGTTCTCTTCATTTTTTAGGTGACTATTCGAGCTTCAGTTGGACCTCTTCAATCAGGAACTTCACCTACACCTTCCAATAGTGCAAGCTCTTCTACCCTTCAGCTCTCACCTCCAAGGACTAAAAGTATAACTACTAAAAGTCCCACAAAATCTAATACAAGTAAACCTAATACAACCAAATCCAGTCCAAGTAAACCTAGTGCAAGTAAGCCCAATGGAAATAAACCTAAATACAAATCAAAAATCTCCAATATGCAAAAGAAACAAAGCACATTGGCTAATAGCAATAAAAAAAGTAAAGTCAATACAGCATTGAGGAATTTAAGGTAATCTTTATTCCTGATATACAATACTAATTTAAACCTGTATATAAAAACGTTATACTTTAGTTAACAGAACATTAATAAGGCTCTCCCTTATAATTTTTGTCTTAAAATATATTTTCATCATTTTTTTTATGTCTCCATAAGGTATCGTCGGGGTGTTCACAAGTGCATTGAATGTTGTTCCGAAATAAAAGATTTTGCAAACCACTTTCCTACATATGTCCACTGTAGTTTTTGCAGATACAACACTAGCTGTAGCAAAGCCTATGTAAATCATATGATGAGGTAAGATGAGTTAAACATGTAAATTGCCAATAAAAATTATAGTTCATGTTTTTGTTTTGAAAACAAAGTTATCTTGTTAGAGGCCACTGTTTCTCTTCAAGGAACTATAAGGGTCTAGCAATAAGGAACTTCTGGGATGTTCCCTGGTCCTGTTTTTCAGCATAGTAATTAAGAAATTACTGGACTAAAATTATAAGAATAGTAAACTAATAAAAGTAGGATAGGTTTGTTAGAGAAGTAGTTTTACTATGGAAGTTTTTTTTCCCTATAGGTGTTTCAAAAATGGTTATTTTTCAAACAAAATTTTAAATGTTTTAAATATATTAATAAGCAAATACATATAATCTCGTGAGTGTCATCTTTTCTAAAGCAGTCACTTCAAGAGACTTTAGAATTTTCAGTGATGTTAGGAACTTTATTGGGTTTGTTTCTCTTTCTGTGTTCTCTGTATTCCATCTGTCAGGTCAACTATACTTAATTCCATTCAGTGAAAATGAGAGACGATTGTAGTCTTGTAGTCATGATGCCACTTTTGGAATTCTTTTCATTAATTCCTTCAACTTAGATTATTTGAGTACTTGCCATATATACTATGCCAAGGAAAGCCTTCAGAGCCCACATTACTGTTATTTGGATCTCATTAGTAGGGCAATACTTTAATTCTTCAGAGTGGATTTTTATTTTTAAAAAATAGGCAAAAGTTCTAGACTACCAAACAATGCTTTGATTCAATCAACTCTGAATTCATAATCTTTAACTTTGATTGGGTCCTATCCTTTTCTTCTTAAAGAACTCTGTTTTTACCTTATGCATTTATTTAATCCTTTTTCAGTACCTTAAAGATTTTTAGTTTCTCAGTTGTTAACCTGCCCTACGAATAGCTCGCTTGGAGGTCATCCTTTTTGTCTTTCCTAAAATTAATTTTTCAACTCCAAATATTTTTCTTCTTACTTTCATCCAGACATCTCAGAAATCAAACATATCCCATTTCTCTAAAGTTAATCCTGTCTCTTATGTCCTCCAATTCACCATGCCCTTATTCAGTTAACTTGCAGTTTGGTCTCTTTCTCTATATCTGGTTCCTTCTGCTTACAACATTTTTGGATATGTTTTTTTTTTTTCCTCTGAAGGAAATTTTCCTAGGTGGCTATTTTCCTTATTTTTTGTCTTCCTTTTTATTATCACCATTTGTAAAAAGTGTTTATTACCAGCTTTATTAGTGATTCATTTCTTTTCTCTTTGAGTATCATCCCTACTTACCAAATAACACTGCCCTTTAAAGATTATGTCATGTACATTTTTTTGCTTTTTTCAATTCTTACTCCTCTGTGACTTCTTTAGAGTATTTGACATTGTTGTCATTCACTTGTTTTTTTTATGAATTTCTTTAATTTTTCTGACAGCCATATGAAGTAGACAATTTTTAAAATTATTTAAATATTTTTATGGATACAGAATAGTTATGTCTTTATAGGGTATATGTTATATTTCGATACAACCATACAATGTATAGTCACCAAATCTGGGTAATTAGGCTATCCATCACCTCTAACATTTATCATTTTTTGTGTTGGGAACATTCCAAATCTACTCTTATTATTTTGAAATATAAAATCAATTATTGTTAAGTATAAATGCCCTATTGTGCTACTAAACACTAGATCTTAACTCCTTTTGAAACTATTCTCAGCCTCTGTTAAACGGTTACTATCATTTTTCTTCTTCCCGTTTGGCCACTGTCTAATTCCTTGCCTTTTCTTCCTTCAACTCGTCTTGCCTCTACCTCTTTTGGTAACTTAACCATTCTCTTGTTTAGCTTTCAACTTTTAATCTTCCAATTTCAATCCCTAGTTTTCCTGAGATCCAACTCTGGGTTTCTAACTATTTTGTAGATACTTTCACCTTAAACTCACTGGCATCTAAAAAGAGCAGAAGCCGAACATTATTGTCTGTCCAAGATTCACGTGATACCACCTCAATACTCTTTAAGCTTCATCTCTTTCAGGGCATCATTTGCATGAATATGAAGAACCAGCTGAAAACAATTCATTGTCCCAAGTTTCTGAATCTCATGAAGTTCTCTTTATCCACTGTGCATCATGGCTTCCTAAGATTTCATCTGCCTCCCAGTGTTCTGTACCCATATCCTGTTTGCTCTAAACTGGGCCCCAGGCATCGTTTCCCCCAGTAAACTGCTGGATGGTATGCTGATTCTCTTATTCAGCCAAACATACAGCTGCCCAAAGGAGGCTTTAATTCTGCTTTTAATTTATAGGAGATTAAACTTAAAAATATTTTGTGTTTCTTAAATCAAAACCCATTCTGTCCTTCCCTCTCCCATTTATCATAGGCTTCCCACTTGTCCTGTAGAAACTCCAAAAATCCTTTTTATCTCAAAACATTCCCAGTTAGGCCCAGACTCCCTTACCCTTTTCCCAATTCCCATTGAGCCTCAACCCTGCACTTCATTGTCATCACATATAACTCTTACTCATTGTTAGCTTCTTATGAAACTAAAAGCTTTCATTGCCACTCTTTGTAGGGTTTAGTAGTTCCTTTTTCCTTTTTCTCAACTTCATTGGTACCCTTGTTTCCCTTACTGCTTTAGGTACCTCCCACTGAATGGTGCAGTCTTCTATCCATTGTGGCTTCTTATTACAGGCTTGAGGTCTTTATGTACAGTAGTTTCATTTTTCTCCAAAGGATGAGTGCCTTTAATTCCTATCCCGTACCAACTCTGTAGCCTCTCATTTGGTCTTTTTCCCTCTGATCTCATATCCCCAATCCATTCTATAAAGTCTCTTTTCCCCATAAGTTGAGTAATCTTCCCCAGAGTACAGTTTGTCCCGTATTCATTTTCTACAATGACTTTTCCTTATTCCTTATTAGTTCCCAGAATGCCTTGTCCTTCCCTCTCAGTCTGTCTTCTTTGAAGTGTCTGATCACCAGAATCATTCCTTCCTTTGAATTGTGTACTGTTCATCTATTTTGCCTTTTATTTGTGTCTGTATTATCTCCTTGAGAAGAGGGGACTATTTGTATTCATCGTATCACCTAGCACATTACAAACTGCAGGTGATAGTCATTATTTGTTGTAATTATAAAAGGCCCTTAATCTCAAAAGAAGCAGGGATGGGCACATTTGTAGCTCTGACTTGGGCGGTGCAAAGGCAATGTTTGTAATCTAAACAACAACAGAAAAAAAAACACACAAAATCTTAAAGTTGGAGCATTGTTGAAGTAAGACTTTTTTGAAGAAAAGCATCATTAAATGTGTAATTTTTAGGTGATTCCTTTTTTATAAAAGTACTATTTGGGTTTAGTTGTTTAAAGTATTACACCTTATTTGCTTATAGCTTTTAGATAGTAATAGAAATTATCTGAAAAAAAGCAAATGAATTTCTGTATAATATGCTATTCCTGAAAATAATGCATAAGAAGACTTTTTTTAAAACATAAAATATAATAGAATTAAGTTAAAATACATAACTAATATCTCTGTTTTGTAGCAATTTATTTCAGCCAGGTTTGTTTCAATAAATATTCTTTATGTGCGTACTAGGAAGGTACAATTTGCTAAGAATTGTGGCAGGGGTGATGGTGGTGAGGAATCAGAAAAGTCTGGATTTGAATTCAAGCTTCACCATTTATTACCTGTGTGAATTTGAGCAAGTGACTTAACCTAACTTCCGGTTTTGCTTTTCTTGAAAAGAAAGTTATTATGATTATTAGAGAAAATGTACTTAAAGTGCTTAATAAGATGATTTGCACTTAGGGGATATTCAGATAATGATAGCTATTAATTTCTAATTGTCATTACTAGGATTGAGGGTAAAGTCCTTGACTTTTTTGGTAGGGGAGATAGATTTACCTAGCTTAATGTGATAAATGATGATGAGAACACAAAGTAAGAATAAATTCTTTAAACAAGAAACAAAGGAAGACTTCCTATAAATGACGTTTCACTTAGGCATTAAAGGATGATTTTTAAATTTTTCAAGGAAAAAGAAAGTTGATATAAAAATTTGTTCCTATACAATGGAGAGATAGAGTACTGAAGTTTTTTAAAGATCTGCTTGAGTTCATTATACATTTTATATAGATTACTTGGCACTAAATGATAATCATTAGAAGAACAGTTGAAATTCTAATCATTCTAATCATTAGAAGAACAGTTGAATTATTGTGTAAGATCATACAGGTACTTATTGTCTATAGTTTCCCCCTTTTTTTCCAATTCTTCCTTTCTTCTGCTAGAGTAGGCATATCTGGTTAGGTCATTTTTTAGCCTAAAATTTTTTGACTTCCTAACATTGATAGAATGAACTTCATATTTTCTGGAACATATATAAGACCTTTCAATATCAAATTCCTAACTACTTTTTCAGCTCTTTCAACTCCCTTTATTTTTCTGAAAATCCTATATCTTTATGGTTATTCTTTGCTTTGCTTGGAAGTGAAGCAGTAAGAACTTTTTTTTTTTTTTTTTTTGAGGAAAGGATTTTTATTTCCTGCTTTGTGCTGTATAAAGGAGGCTATAGGCATTTTTTAAAACTTAAAATTTGAAGTTGTTTTGAGCACTTTTTTTTCTTTATTGAAGTGTAATTTACATATCATGCCTTTACTCCATTTTAAGTGTACAATTAAATGGTTATTAGTAAATTTATTATATCTAGAAAACCCCATGGATTCTTCCAAGAGACTCCTAGATTTGATAAATGAATTTGGTAGAATTTTCTTAATTGAAATGAACTCCTAATTGATAGCTGGCTTCTACCCCATCTACCTGCAGCTTTCTTTCATGTGATCACAGAATTTTATATGTATCACTATTGATTTTTATCTTGTGTTACTTAAGAATATGTGTTTATTCATTTAACAAATATTTATTAAGCATTTTTATTCTGTGCCAGTCCCTGTCATCCTCCCTTTCTCCCCTTGCCTAGACCGGGAACTCCAGGGCAGGCAAATTTGCCTTTGTTATTGTATCATTAACCTCTAGTCTAATGTCTTAAGTAGTAGGCATACCATCAGTATTGTTGGATGTTAAGGAAATTGTTCCTTTTGTGTTTCTTAGAAAGTAAAGTTGTTATACAGAAGCAGGATCATTAAGAACATACGGCTAAAGAGGGTTTTGTCCTCAGTTTTCTTGAGGTATAATTTACACACAATAAAATTCACCTGTTCATGGAGAAAAGCTTGATGAGGTTTTATAATGGCATACAGTCTTATAACCAGGTAGCAGATTTTTTAAACTTAGATCTTAACATGTTTTTGCTATATTGTATTAAAACCTTTTTCTCTTTTCTTAAATTTATTTTTATATGTTTTTAGATTGCTATGAAATTTATGCAGATCTAATAGGATGAAAAAAATGTAGTTTTTTAGTTGTGAGCTGTGGATCCACTTTTGCACTCCTATAATATACAAAACTATAAGTATGGCATTTGTGTATTAAATACAGATAAATAAAGGAGGTGGTATAAGTCCTTTCTCATAGATGAGGAACTCTCAATTAAAACTGGAGTCAGAACTAAAAATTTAAAATTACCAACATTATAATATGGTACAAGTTGTAGATGCTGTGAAATCTAGCAAAAAGACTATATGTAATTCTTTCTCTCTCCTTACTAGTAGATAAACAAAAACAGTCTGCTTGTTTGAAGAGGAAAGAAGAAAGAACTTAATTAAAGAAAGAAGCTCATTAAAAAAAATCTTAATTTTGGTTCACATTTTTTAGGATTCAGACAAAATCTTTGACTAATCTGAGGAAATACAGTTGTATATATAAATTTTTGCATATAGTTTTAGAGCTTCCGGAACAACCTCCTGATGCTTTCTTTTAACAAAACTTTATTTTTGTGATACTGTCTTAAATTTGTAAACTTTAATATTAGTTACTTTTAGATTGAAGAAATGACTATCAGAAACCTTCTGAGGTTATTTTCTGGGGATTACAGCTGGCCAGAATATTTCTTTTGCCATACTTACATGCTGTGCTGGTGACAGTTACCCTGTGTCCGAGAGTAACCATTGACCTGTTGGTTACTGCTTCTCGAACTTTCACTTGCATGAGAATTACTGCTTGTTAAAGCAGATTCCTGGGTCCTGCTGTTCCAGTAGGTTTTTTTGGGGGTGGGGAGGCTCAAGACTTTGCATTTTTAAATATAGTAGTTCCTCCCTTATCCATTAAGGTATATATTCCAAGACCCCCAGTGGAGGCCTGAAACTATGATAGTACTGACCTCTATGTATACTATAGTTTTTTCCTATACATACCTGTGTTAAAGTTTAATTTATAAATTAGGCACAGTAAGAGATTAACAATAATAATAAAATAGAACAATTATAATATATTTTAATAAAAGATATGTGAATGTTGTTTCTCTCTCTAAATGTCTTACTGTACTGTACTACAAGTAATTGAAGCTAAAACTAGGTAAGGGGACTCCTGTAAGCTCTCAGGTTATGTTGCTGCTGTTAGTCTAATCCTGGCCTTCTAGTACAGCAATGCTTTCCAATCCTGAATTAAAAGGTCATATAAAAGCTATCGTCATTGGCTACAAAGTTTAGTTAGTGGTTTTCTTTTCTGGACGTAGGGGAAGCATTGTTTTTTGTGGGGTTTTGTTTTGTTTTTCTGAGACACAGTCTCGCTCTGTTGCCCTTGCTAGAGTGCAGTGGCATCATCATAGCTCACTGCAACTTGAAACTCCTGGGCTTAAGTGATCCTCCTGCCCCAGCCTCCCGAGTAGCTGAGACTATAGGCTTGCGCCACCATATCCAGCTAGTTTTTCTATTTTTTGTAGCGATGGGTCTCACTCTTGCTAAGGCTGATCTCAAACACCTGAACTCAACCAATCCACCTGCCTTGGCCTCCTGCAGTGCTAGGAATACAAGCATGGGCCACGGAGTTTTAACTCATGAGTTCTGCTTTAATTTGTTTTGTAAAACCTCTATCAGTAATTGCAGAGAACTCTCTTAAGCGTTTGAATTGTCAGATTGTAAACAGTGGCATTTAGTTCAATTACTATTTATTTTCTAGATCATTTGGATTCTACTCTCCTCCTCCCACACAAGCATATTAAGATTAGAAAGTGATTGAAAAAGATTATTATTGATAGCTTCATATTGTAGCAAAAATGTTATTAGCAAAAATTCAGAATTGCTTTTAATTTTTAATAAATGAAAAAATTAAATTTGATGCTTTTACATTTTTTAAAAGTCTTTATTTCCTTTTTTATATAATGGCAAGGTATAGTACTAATCTAAGAATATGCTTAGGGAAATATGTGCTATTAGAAAATAAATTGGTAAAATGGAACATAAGATAAAATGTAGAATTAAACAGGAATGACAAACATTTTATTATTTACATCATGATCTTCTATTAAAAATAGAAACTTAAGTATAAACTTGAAATATAGTTATAAATTAACATGATTATTAAAATCTCTTTTGTCTCTTCAGCTTTCATAGTAACCGTCCAAGTAAAAGGTTTTGTATTTTTAAGAAGCATTCAGAAGATCTCAGGTAACTAGTCGATCTTTTTTTTATATTCTCTGTTGAAAAATTAGGACGTTTTTTACATAATAGCTTTATTGAGATATACCACATACTATACAATTCATGCATTTAATAGCATTTAGTGTATTCACAGAGTTTGTGCTACAATCACCACAGTTAATTTTAGTACATTTTTATCACTCCAAAAAGAAACCCTGTACCCACTAGTAGTCATCCTCTTTTCTCTCCAACTCTCCCCGTCCCTAAGCAACTGCTAATCTACTTTCTTTCTGTTTAAGATTTGTCCATTCTAGACATTATCATATAAATGGGATGATCTTTTTACGATCTTTTGTGAGTGTCTTCTTTCCTTTAGTATAATGTTTTTAAGGTTCATCCATGCTGTAGAATGAATCAATACTTCATTTTTTAAAATTACTGAATAATATTCCATTGTATAGACATACCATAGCTTATCTATTTAGGTTGTTTTTATTTTGAGGCCATTATGAATAATGTTGCTATAAACATTTGTGTACAAGTTTTTGTATGAATATTTTTAAAATTTTCTTCAGTATATACTTAGGATTAGAATTGCTGGGTTATATGATAACTCTATGTTGAACCTTTGAAGATTGCCAGACTGTTTCCAAAGTAACTTCACTGTTTTACATTTCTACCAGCAGTGTGAGGATTCCAGTTTCTCCACATCTTTGCTGATACTTGTTATTTTCTCTTTTTGATTACAGCCATCCTAGTGGGTATGAAGTGGTATCTCGTTTGTAGTTTGCTATCACTTTTTTTCACCTGCTGATGGGGTACCTAATTTGAAAATCTAAATGACTGCTACTAGACATTACAGAGTTCTGTTCATTTTATTCTTAGACTAGAGGGGTGATTAGCCATTGTTGTCTTGCTAAATTTATTTCAGTAGACAGGGCTTGTCAAGATGAAACCTTGATACATTTGCATTGTAAAATGAGAGCAAAAATAAGGCTCTCCAACAATATTTGAACATTAAAAAGTTATTTAAGATTTCTAGTAAAGTGACAGGTTTTCAGTTTTGAGATAAATTCCTTAAGCTACTGGAATTCTTGAAATTAGTATATAGTCTTTATAATTCTTATTTTTTCTTTTTAAAATAAAGAGAAGTATATAACTTGGTTACCATACAGAAAGAACTATTGATGACTTTTTCTAAGAGCATTGATAATTAGTTTTGGTAATATCACACACTGAGAATCCACTGAGCACCATTGTTTCATATTCTTCTCATTTCTTTGGACTCCATCTTTCTTTATGTTGCCATTGCTCCTTGAAATGTCAATGTCTTTGCTCCTCCAAGCTAACCTATAGAGATAAGGTTAGCCAATACTTGTTTTGATGCTTGGGTTAGTGGAAAAGGTAGAAGAGGAGATGATATATGTCAGGACCTTTGTATTTATTATTCCCTGTGTCTAGTTTGCTTTTCCCCAGATATTGCATGGTTAGCTCCTTTATCTCCTTCAAGCCTCTACTCTAACGAGTGAGCTTTTCCCTGACTCTATATTTATCTCGAACTCCTCACCTCAAGCAGTCCTCCCACCGTGGCCTCCCAGAGTGCTAGGATTACAGTTGTAAACCACCACACCTGGCCATATATTTAAAATTGTATTCTCTCCCCTGTGTTTCATCCCAGCACTCTGTATCTCCTTTTTATGTTTTATTTTTCCCTAGATCATCTGACATACTATAAGTTTTACTTTTTTGTTTATTGTCTGTGTCCTCTCACTACATTGTGTGTAGTTTGGTTTTTTGTCTCTGCCTGGCACATAATAGACACTCAGTAAATATTTGTTGAATAAATTAATGTATGTGTTGAAAATAATGTATGTGGACAGTAGGTCCCATCTATGATGTTGAACCAATAGCTCACAGAGAGAGAAAAATTTGACTCAGTTTTAAAAATATATTAGTATTACTTTTAAAACCTTTACTGATCTAGGGAAATAGATTAAGCTATATTAGATGCTGCCTTTACTGAGACTTTCATAAGAATGGATAAGATTTTATTGCATTGTAAAAATGAAATTTTAATTTGATTTTTACCTCACTGTTGTCAAGCTCAGTTGTGTGTTTAGTTTTTAAATGAATTATGTGATTTTAAAGATCTGGGATATTTTTCTCTCAACTTGGACAGTTCTCAAATTGAAAAATGGGTGATTTCTGTGAATGGAACTTAGCATATTCATAATTATATACAATAATAATTTTTGTATTCTAATTGAAATGGAATATTCATTTAGTAGCTATCATGTATCTATCATATGCATAATGTAGCAGATCCTATAAAGATGACAGTGATAAAACATGTTGGAACCAACTCTTTAGGGAATGTACAGTTTGTTGGGTTAGAGTTAAGGTGTGAACATAAATAACTATGAATTTTAATAAGTACAATGAAAGTTATTTCAGAGAAAAGAGAGATTACTTGGAGTGATCTGGGTAGGTGTTACTTCGCTCTAAAGGATGGTTATTGTTTCTACTGATAGAAGAGATGGGGGCATCCCAGTTGGAAGAAATAGCACAAATAAAGGTGCAGAAATGAAAAGTAGAGGCATACAGAGGGGATGGCTAGTAGTAATAAATGGATAGAGCACAAATTTCATATAATAGTAATAAAATTGGAGTCTGGGACAATAGTTTTGAGTTTAGAGCCAGATTTTAAAGTATTGAAAATAAGGCTTGTGCATTTGGACTTAATTCAGAGGGCGTTGGGGAATCATTAATGTTTTGTATAGAATCAAGTGATACTTAAGGAAGGTTGAATCCATGGGTATGCAAGGTATGTTTTAGATGCATGAATCATATAGATTAGGACTATTGTGGTAGTTATGAATGATTTAGTAAGGACCTGAGTTAGGGTGGTAAGGTAGTATTACAGCATAAATTGTGATGTAATATGGACTCTGGAATCAAAGTACTCAATTTCAAACCTGGTTCTGACCTTTACTAGCTCTATATTTTGGAAAGATTACAAAGTTAACTCTTGTCTTTTATAAAAATGTGGTAATTATAGTATCTATCTCTTTGGGTTGTTGTAAGGTTTAGATGAAGTGATATGTCTAAAAATTAGCCTGACACAGATTAAGTAGTAAATTGCTAGTATTATAACATACTTGACATATTAAATGTTCTAAGGAAGGAGAGATCAGAGGTAACAATACTTTGAGCTTTAGTGTCAAGAGAAATAGCATCATAAGAAAGATGAATCAGGTGGAGTTACTTTTAGGAGGAAGTATTGTGATTTTAGTTTTATGAAGGTTAGTTTTGATGTACCAGTATGACATCTAGATGTAAATACATAGCCTGCTGTTGGACTAGAGCTTCAGGGGAGAAGTCAATCTAAGTTATGGTATTTGTTTGTATTCATATACTGATAAAACACTTAAATTTATACTATGAGATGAACTTCAAAAATATATTTATGCTTGGTTAATAAACTGATAATGATAACAATCACATTGCATGATCAAGTTTTATTTCAACCATGAAAAAATAATTTATTAGAGGGATTGCAAGGAAGCTCATGGACCCCTAAGTGGGGGAGGTACAGCCAGAACAGATAAGGGAAACAGAATGTCATCAGGAACTAACATGATTTCTCTGTAGTTTGACCTGCTCAGGCAATATAATAATGTCTTTCTTATTTTCTCTGAACTTTGGTTTCTTTCTCTTTTCTTAATACAAACTAACTTTCTTTATTAATGACTCAACCATTACATTCCCAGCCTTCCACATTTTCCCAGTTCAAGAAATTTGATTAAAACCCCCAATTAGAAATCCTGTTTAAGAGAAGGCTTGACTTGGACCCCTCGTCCAATTAACTGTGTCTAGTAATAGAAGCATGTAGCCTGTCACTTACCAATGAAACTGTTTTTAGTGTTTGTGAAGGCAGTTGGTTCATAGAAAAGACTATGGTTAGTTATTTAAGACAAGTATTTAAATTTTAAATTTCCTTAAACTTTTAAGATTAACTTATAGATACTCCCTTTAGAAATCTAGTACTTTTAATAGTCACTTTCAAGGAGATCTTTAATTAATGTATGATAAAGTTCATTTAAGGTGAACACACCAAATTTTTTCAAGGGTTCCATTTACCATTCAAATTACTTTAAACAACTTAACATCATTTATACGTTTACTATATTTGATTTTCTTTTAAACAGCCCTTAGAACGCTTGACCCAACAAACTTCCAAGTGCTTAACTCTTGTAAGAAATTAAACATATAGTGGCTTTCTAAGTTCTCTGAAACATTTCAGTGTTTTCACAGGCTTAATAATATTTTAAAATACCTTTCAACAAAAATCACAAGTCCAAATGCATTTTAAATTAGAATCTTACGGCCAGCATCTCTTACTTTATGCCAGTTATGTTTAAATACTTCAAATAGCAAATGCTTAACAATTTGATCCAATGAGTATAAAAACTATTCCTGTACTCAACAAAAAGTATTGATGACTATTGGAATTGTTTCTTAACCTCTCTGAAAATTTCTAATCGTTACATATTTAAGAACTGGAGCATGCAGTCAAGTTTTGTTAAAGGGAATGAGTAGGTAGGTAGGCTAGTTCACATTGCTAGGGTGAGGAGAAACTTAAACTTGTAGACTTTGATATTTTATTAACTACTTTGGTTAGTTCAATATTAAATAGTGTACCAATCTTGGATGGTTGTAGTGAGGATCAAATGAAACATATGGGAAAACTTTTGACACATAGAATACAATTGATGGCAGCTATAACATGATTTATTCTTAAAGCCTTCATGTTTCACTCCTAATTTTATCCTCAACTAAATAAAAGACTATATTGTAAGCTCCTTTAGAGCACAGACTATATTTTTGTTCACCATTATAGTCACAATACCTTCTAGTATAGTATAGATACAAAGACACCCTCAGTAAATATCTATTGAGGAGGTGGCTGTAGTTCTTTTGACTCCTAACTTTTATCAATTGATATGAGAGGTAAAAGTTTATAAAACAAATACTTATCATAAATAAATAGTAGCACAATTTGTACATGGCCATGTCATTTTCTAGAGAATCTTTTCAGTTGTATCAAATTTATAGAACAAATATGGGAAGTTACAGTTTGACACAAAAAGAAGATCGTGGAAAAATAATCATTGAACTTGTATATGGATTTTCATAAAAGATAAAAACATTTTCTTTTTATGCTGTTTGCTTTCTCTCTCTTTTTTTTTAATAGGGGCATTACTCTAGTGTGCCTTAATTGTGATTTCCTAACTGATGTTTCTGGCTTAGATAATATGGCTACACACTTAAGTCAACATGAAACTCATATTTGCCAAGTTGTGCTAGAGAAAGGTATGTATATATAACTATGCTATTTTGGATTTTTTATATTTATTCCAGTATTTTTTGTCAGCCAAAATATGGGTTCTTTACTGAATCATTATTCTCACTCATCATATTTCATATGCTGTTGTAAATATAAAACTTTTCTTCTAATTTCAGTTTCTGTTTGTATCCCAACTTCTGAACACCTTTCTGAGTAAGTTTAATTTTTATTCAGTGCATTTTACTTTGATGGATTAGCACTATTGCATTTTAAATGTATCATTAGTAGCAATGAAAAATATTAAAGTATTTTGTTTTTTGTTTTTTTTAAAGCTGCTTGTTGAAATAGGTTCCTGCTCTATGGAGCTCGTGACCTGGTGCAAGACAAGTTGGAATTTCCTAAGTTCAAAGTTCTGAGATGTTTTCTTACACAAAGGCAGTTGAGCAGCCAAGTTCATAACACTAGCTCTCATTATTTAGCTCTTTTCAGCTTTCAAATGGGACTAGATTCTTATTCCACCTTATCTTTGTGTCAGGTTGACATATCTTAACATATATTTTTTTCTCCAGTTGGTGCTCTCTAAAAATAACTTTTGTTGCTATGGTCTTTTCTTACATTGCTTAAAATAATTTGTGTTTTTCTCTGCTGTACTTGCCTTCTGAATAATACATTCCAAATGATGGGGCTGTTTGTCTTTTTGTCTGTTTTGTCTGCTTTCTTAATTTCTTATAAGTCTTAAGTTTTTAGGCCAGATGATTGTCTTTTTCCTCATTCGTTGTCTGTCATTGTGCTATTTTTCTTATTTTTCAGATGCAGAAGCAGCCCAGAGATTTCAAAAAACATCCAGGGTACACCTGGACAGTGTCCCCCTTCGATGGACACAACTGATGCCTGTTCTCTCTTTCCAAGGAATGTAAATAATTTGACTGTGGGACCTGTTCTAGGTTGTGGCCTCAAGAAATCAGATCTTGGGGAGACTCCCTTCCTACGTGGCTGGCCTCCCATAAGGCTGATGCTGATTTGGCCAGAGATGACCTCAAGGCCCACCAAATTGAGCATACTTCCCACTGGGGGCTTTGGCTCATGACCTTAAGCTTATGAGTCATTTATAAACAAGAAAAGCCCATCAAATCAATGCTTCAACATCCAAGTTGAAGTTCAGTCATTTTGGCTGCTGCCCTTAAATCTTTCTCTAGCATGAGTACAGTCCAAGGAGTATAAAAATTCTGGTTGTTAGGAAACCATGGCTACTTTTGTATCCTTGGAACAACAGGACTCTACTATTGTGTTCCAAAATTAGAGTTATTTTTACTGACATTTAAAATATATTAAACAATATTAATCCATAATTTTTCAACAATAGCGATTCACAGATTTTGATTTTTAAAAATTTTAATTTTAATAGCTTGGTTTTATGTTCTCCAAATTTATTGATGTCTATTTTATGATTTCTGTTTTTATAGTCTTTAAAATTCATTTAGTGTTTGCCTTGTTTTGTTAAGAACTCCAAGAGATTCCTTAGAGTTCTCTACAGATTTCATATAGCTGCCTATTATTTGTAGCTTTTTAATTTGGCTATTACTCAGATCATTAGACATTATTATATCCTCTGTCCTATCAGGATTATTATTATAATCTTAATTGTGATTTCTGAGGTGTAAAGAATTGGCAAAACTTCTTTTTGCAGACCTTAAAAACAAATTTTAAAGTTATATATTTGTACATCTAATATGTAATATCTATTTGGCTATTAATGTAGTTCCTTTCGGTAAAGGTAGCATATTAAAAAAATATGTATGTGGTAACCAATAATGCATGTGTTTCTTTCCTATATATATTTTAAATTTGGCATTTGTTTATTTTAGTTACATTGAATATAGATCTAAACATTTTTGACACTATTATTTTCCTTTAATAAAAAATTGTAAAATGCCTCAGGAATTATTTGCTAATGAATAAAAGCTATAGATATTATCCTATAAATAGGACCATTGCTTTAATTGTTATATGGAAGCCTGGTTACTTGGCCTGCAGATGGAGAGCTATATTGACTTAGTTAGACCTTTCATTTTTTTCTTCTAGCACAATTAAAAGGTTACTATTTATACCATACTAATTTCCCAAATTTTAAAGACTAGCAAAATGCCTTCTGTGGTGTTAATCGATAAGGGTAGGCAGGCTCTGAAATAATGACTCAATTGTGGTTTTTTTACTCTAAAGTTAGAACTTTTTAATTTGTATTTTGAAACAAATTTAAAGTCAGTTTATATGACCACTTATTATGTAATGCATTCCTTGAAATTAATAAAAAAGTTGAATCTATTAGTTTTACATTTCCAAACTAATTTTGTATTGTAAATGGGAAATTTTCCAAAATCTCCAAAAGTGGCTTGCTTTTTAGTAGTGGACTTAGTGATATGCTAGTCCTTTTTTCCTTATCTTTCTGTAGGAATTTTTGTCATCTGCCCTCTTTCTACCCAATTTTTAAAAATTTTGCCAGGAAATAGCAACTTCTTTCCATTTTTAACATTAGCAGTATAGGAGTACAGTCGGCCCACCATATCCTTGTGTTTTGTATCCTCAGATTCAGGAAACCACAAATCAAAAATATTCAGAAAATTAAAACAATACAACAATAAAAATACAAATAAAACTATAGTATAATAATTATTTACATAGCATTTACATCATATTAGTTAAGTAATCTAGTATGGGAGGATGTTCAGGGGTGGGGTGGGGGTATGGGACCAATCCCCTGTGGATACCAAGAGATGACTGTACTGCTTTGTGTTTTTACGTAGGATTCTATTTTTTATAATGTGTACCAAGTTCTTAAAGCATGAACTCTTAAAGTCTGTCACATGTAACTTCATTTTTGAAAAATTGGGTTACATAAAATACTTGATAGTCAGTACAAAACTTGCTTATTATGGGCAGTTAGTTGAATTCCAGTTTGGTGCTAATGAGTTTTAGCTTGAGTCTAATCCCTCCTGCCATCAGGTTATTCTAGTTTATTCACCTGGTCAGAAATAGCTATTTCATGCATGTGTGCTTTTTGGTTACCACCAAATACAGGTGTGATTGGTTCGGTTTGAGTCCATCGCCATTCTTAGAAAAATGACTCTTAAACTGCAGAGACTTGGGCTCTTGCCTTATTTTTGTCATATTTTAGCAAAACATCTTGTCTCTTTGGGCCTCATTTATTTACTCAGCAAATATTTCCAGATCATATGTTATACTTTGTGTCTGCTACTGTTCTAGGTGCTAGAAAAATGGAGTGCAATCTCTGCCCTCATAGTGTGTACATTTTAGTGATGAAAAACAGACAATAGAAAGAAAATAAAATATATGTTAGGTGATGGTCAATACTGTGGAGAAAGATGAAGTAGGGAAGGAGGATAAAGGAGTATGGGGTAGGAGTTGGGAGGCTCCCATTTTGAATTCAGTGGTCAGGGAAAGCCCCTTGAAGTGGGATCATTTTTGATTTAAGGAACTGCAGGGAGACTGATTTGGATGCAGTGGAGTGAACAAGAAGGAGAATAGTAGGAGGTGGGGCTTGTGAGGTAATGTGGGTCACGTGGTATAGAACCTTATGGACCGTTATAAGGAATTTGGCTTTTACTCTGAGATGGGAGGTCATTAGAGGATTTTGAATAGAGGATACCTCAATAAAAACTAAAATAAACAAGCCCCTAAATATAGAATAGTGTCTGTATCACTGTAGCTGCTGTCTTGAGAATAGCTGTAGAAGACTAAGGGCAGAATTAGGGTGATCAGTTAGGGTACTATTGTAATAATCCAGGTAGGAGATGACCTAGTCTAGGATGCTAGCAGTATAGGTAATGAGTGGTTTGATTCTGGGTAAATTTTGAATATTTCGATAGTTTGGATGTGAAACATGAGAAAGTGTTGAGGATGACTCTATAGGTAATAGTCTGAACAACTGGAAAGATGGCGTTGATACTAACTGAGATTGAGAAGACTAGGAGGAGTAGATTTGATAGGGAGGATGAGAATTTTGATTTGGGACATGTTTTAGTTTGAGATACATACTATATATCCGAGTGGAGATGTTATAGTCATTTGCCTGTGTGAGTTTAGAGGGAGTGTTCTAGGCTATAAGTATTATTTAATATTTTAAAATGACATGAGAATGAATACAGGTAAAACTAGGGAAATCTGAATAAGATTGGTGTGTTATATCACTGTTAATATTCTGGTTGTGATAATGTACTGCAGTTTGGCAAGAAGTTATCATTGGGGAAACTGGGCAGAGAGTACACGGGATCTCTCTATCTTATTCCTTACAACTGTATGTGAATCTACAATTGTCCCAAAATAAAAATTTAAAATAAGTCATGGGATCACCAGGGATACATACAGTAGAGGTAGAGAAAGGGCAAGATCCACAGTGTGAGCTCTGGGGAATCAATCATACATTTAGAGTTCAGGGAGAGGAGACGGTATTGATGAACCTAAGAGGGTGTGGCCAATGATGTGGGAGGAAAACCAGGAGAGTGGTAGTGTTCTTGGAGCCTCAGTGACCCTATTTATAAAATTTGGGTGCTAACTTGCTCTAGGATTGTGGGGATCTACTATTTGATATTGGTTGTACCTAAATATCCTAATTTATTTTTGTGAGAAGATGAATTTAAAATACCACAAAACTCCAATAGCAGAAACAGTGACGTGACCTTGAGAGAAATAAATGTTCACATTACTCCTAGGCATGTTTAATTTTCTACATGTACCTTTGTAAAAGTAATTCTCTTGGATTTCTGTAAAAGAAAGTAACTAGGTCAGTGCTTCCCAAATTCTGTACTGTAGAACTAATGTCCATAATTTATAAATAGTCTGGGGAAAAAAGTTTCCATGGTCAAATAAGTTTAGGAAATGCAAGTTAAACAGATTCTTTAATGTGAGATTTTTTCATGCTGTATGTGGCCTGTGACTATCTAAGAATATTTATTTGACCTTAGAATTTTTTTCTTCTAATACTTATTAACTTTCTTGACATTAATCGCCATAGAATAATGTGTATAATGCTGATCTAGATTTATCATTGTTCATATTTTCTTTTTTTTGAGACAGAGTCTCACTCTGTTTCCTGGGTTAGAGTGCCGTGGTGTCAGCCTAGCTTGCAGCAACCTCAAACTCCTGGGCTCAAGCAGTCCTACTGCCTCAGCCTCCCAAGTAGCTGGGACTACAGGCATGCACCACCATTCCTGGCTCATTTTTTTAAATATATTTTTAGTTGGCCAATTAATTTCTTTTCTATTTTTAGTAGAGACAGGGTCTTGCTCTTGCTCAGGCTGGTTTCGAACTCCTGACCTTGAGCGATCCACCCACCTCGGCCTCCCAGGGTGCTAGGATTATAGGCATGAGCCACGGCGCCCAGCCCATATTTTTTAATTGGGAAATAAAAGTAGTTATGTAGAGTATTGACTACGAAGGACTAGACATTTCATTCATGTTCATGAATCATTTGTAAGGTAGAGTTAGTAACTATTAGTAGATTCCAGCAAGTGTATTTTTATATTTTTAGAAATTATGTTAGGAAAAATGATATTCTCATTATGTTTGTAAACTCTAAGAAATACATAACAGTTATTAGCCTATTCTGCCTTGGATTCTAGCAGCAAGGGATGTTTTTGTTGGAGAGTATGGTCACCTAACGTGATTTCACACTAATAAGCTTAAGACTCTCTCATAATTATTTCTAGCTTCTCTCTGTAACTCCTTGTGCTTAGCTTATCAATCTACCCACTTACCTACTTTTGTTGAGACTATTACTATTCGAGCCTTTTATTATCTGTTAAGTTTCTTTCTTTATAGTAAAACTATAAAGTTTTACTTCCTTCTTAAATGGCTTCAGGTGGTCTTCCTTGATACTAAAATTAGGAGATTTGGTACCCAGCTGCACATCATGCTCCCTCAGCTCATACTGGAACAGCACATCATGCTCCCTCAGCTCATACTGGAACAGCAGGGTAGAGTGGGTAAAGAGCACAGGCTCCGCAGCTGATGGCCTAGTTTGGCGTTCTGCACTGCTCCTTACTAGGTGTGTGTGACTTCGGGTAGGTTATCTGACCTCTGTGTCCCAATTCTTCATTTGCAAAATGTAGATAACAAAAGTACCTACTCATAAGATGTTGAAGGAATTAAAGGAGTTAATATGTGCAGAGAGTACTTGGAAAATAATTGACACATAGGAAGGACTATACAAGCATAAAGTTATTATTATACTACTACTCTTCATGATTTTATTTCTGCCCACATTTTATTCAGATGGAATTACTCTAATCTTCAGCCAGTTTTTTACTCTAACTTTCCCATACAAATCATTTCTGTTAACTTTCTTTTCCTAACCCAGTATATCTTTCTTTAGAGTTTTGTTGTATCACATATAGTCATAACTTTAGATTTTTGGTATATAAAGATCACTAAACTTACATTTTTAGGAAATGTCTGTGAATACTTCTAGGTTCATTTTAGCCATAACTGCCTTTTATAAATAGTATCCATATTTCCCCTAAATTACACTGCCTTATGCTTGACTACATTATGGTTCAGCTCATACTTTCAGCCCATTTCTCTGATTTTGAGATTCTTCCTTAGCCTCACTCTTGTCATTTCAGTATTTGACCCCCTGGAAAAGCTTACTGTCATCTGCAAACTTGGAGGGGCTACTGTACAATCTCCTTTTCTATATCATTTATTAAAATATAGTATCCCACTGTTTTTAATCTTCTACACTGAAAAAAATGTCTATTTATTCACACCACTGTGAAGTATGGTGTTGTGAAAGGTGTGCAGCTTTGAAATAAGGTTAGTCCAAGGTTTGCTAGTTTTGTGTCTAACCTGCTCTGTAGCCTTGAATAAATTACTTAATCTTGTAAACCTCAGCTTCCTTATCACTGAAAGATATATAATAATTCCTTGCAGGGTAGCAGTAAGAAATAGAGATAATGTATCGAAATTAATTAGCTAAATTATTAATTTAAATAAATTTGTTTAATTTAGCTAAATATTTAAATTACTTGGCACTGGCCTTACACAAAGTAGGCTCTCAGTAAATGCACATGGTTGTTGTCACTGCTGTTCCAGCTGCTGCTCCTACTACTACTGTTGCTGCTGCTCCAGCTGTTACTACTGTTGTTACTACTGTTATTACCACTGCTTCCTAATGACAGGAGGCCTTGGGAACTACTTATCAGTGGAATCTTCTCATTATTGACTGTTTTAGTGACAATGCATCTACATTGTGGTTATTCGTAATTTTGTCTTAAGAGTTCACAGGTCTTGTACATTCCTCCAGACTGCTGGGTGGATGGCATCTTATTACAGTGCTTTAATTGAATCTAATGTCAGAGTTGAGTGTAATTCTGGCTTTTCCTATCTAAAGGCTATGAACCAACACTGCCCTGTTGAAAACTAAGACAGAATCCTCTCTGTTTAAAAGGGAAACATTTCTTTTTAGCTATACTTAGCTTTTTTTCTTAGAGAAGAATCCCTTTTTTAAAGAAAACTTTTTATTAATTACTACCAGGCATTTATTTCCAGAAATCTTGGCTACTTTTTCAATACTACTTATGAAAATGTGTAATTGCACTAGTTAGCAATTGTCATGTGGCTGTTTCTTTTGCAGAACTTTGAAATTATTTTTAAAGAACTTGCCTTTCTCAGATATTAGAGATGTTGTAACTCAATCATGAAACTGCTCTCTCCGGTTTCCCTCTTATCTCCATTTACCCCCTCCTCTATCCTTTCCAGTATATCTGCCTAGATAAATTAATTATAACATAGAATAGAAGTAAAGATTTGAATTTTGTAAAATGTGGATTCTTTTTCTTGACAAAAAGTTAAGAATAGATAATTCCCTGTAGCACATCTTCAGAGCATAAGAATCCATGGTAAATTCATAATAACTCAAGATTGGAAAACTAGGCTACCTAGCCAGTTGTCTGGGTTTTTTTTCTGTTGAATCAAATGTTCAAATGTTCCAAAAGCCACAATTTGAAGTGATTTTAAAAGTTCATTTAGTTTTCTGAGTGACTTCCAAATTTGTTCTAAGCAAAGTACAATGGAAAGGGCATTGACTGGAGTCAGAATGTCAAAAGTTGAGGACCCAGCTGTCTTGCTAACTTTATGGTAAAGTTACCTCAGTTCTTCACCTATTAAACAGTATTGAAAATAATCTTTGTTTTGAAGATTTAAAAGAGGTGCAGCATGATTACAATATAATATATGTATACAATATAATATATGTAATACACAATGAAAATGTGCATTATACCTAAGTCCCCCTATTAAAGAGTACTGAGAAGAAATGAAAATGGAAAACTGACTTTTCTTGAAACTGTGAGTTCCTCCTCTTATTTCAGAGTGGATAAAAGAGATACTGAGTTTTATACTTGACACTGATACTAACTACATGGCTCTTCCATAGTATATATAGATACCCCTTCCATATATTCCTTGAAGCTGAGCATTGATACCCTACTTTATGTGCACAACATTCTGTGTCAGGTATTAGAAATGGAAATGTAGATACGATTCATGCCACCAAGGTAATTACAGAATAAGGGAGCCGGAAATGTAGATACTGAATCCACATTTTCACAGAGCCACCCTGTCAATTGATTTTCTTTCTTTCTTATTTTTTTTCTTTTTTTTGTTGTTGTTGAGATAGAGTGTCACTCGGTGTCCCTGGGTAGAGTGCAGGGATTGTAGTCACTGCAAACTCCAGGTCCTGGGCTGTGAGCGATCCTTCTGCCTCAGCCTCCTGGGTAGCTGGGACTACAGGTGCGCGGCACAACAACGCCTGACTGGGTTTTGTATATATATTTTTTTGTCTTTTTTTGTTTGTTTGTTTCTTATCTAGGGTATAGAGACAGGGGTCTCCCTGTGCTCAGGCTGGTGTCAGACCCCTGAGCTGCAGTTATCCTCCGGCCTGGGCCTCCGCAAAAGCTAGGATTACAGGTGTGAGCCACCACGCCCAGCCAAGATTTGCATAATCAGTTAAATCACTAATACCATGTATATGTCATATTATTTTTGTGAGATGCTATACCAGATGGGAATCTAGACCTATACCCAAAGTCAAATATCACTGTATTCAACCACTTTATAAGCCTTACTACATTTGAAAATGTTACTTCAGTTAAAAATGTTTACTCATTAAATCTGTTATGTTAAAGAATATGTAAGAGGTCATTCCATTATTTTCCTGTGAGAGTCTGGACTTATTTGGAGGAGTTACTGGCTCTGGTCACAATCAAATGAGAGTTTTATGTCTTCAAAATGGTCAGGGTGTCTTCATTTCATGTATTTAATTTAGCAGAAATTTTTAAAAAGCAAACTGATCTATTAGTTCATTTTGGGCTTGTTTCCTTCTCTGAACTTTTGAAATGTGATTGGGATTGGAGATATTTGGGGCTCATGCTCCTAAATTCTCTCATCTTACCCCAGATATTAATATCTCAAACTAACACTCTAGCCCAGGCAACAAAGTGAGACACTGTCTCAAAAAAAAAAAAAAATCTCAAACCAAATCTTTAGGAATTATAAAATAGTTCCCTTTCATAATAGATGCAATATTTTTTGCCCCTCTTATATAATTTGCCCCCTTATATAATTTGCCCCTCTTATATAATTTGTCCCTCTTATATAATTGCAAGTCAGTAGACAGGACCTGCGTGTCAAGATATGGCAGTTGCTGGCAGTTTGGACTTCTTTTGATATGTGCTAAGCAGGGAAGAATTGTGATACCCAGCGAGATGGAAAGATAAATGAAACTTTAGTCCATTTAGGACAAATGGTACCAACCTCTACCAGTGATTCTGGGGTTACTGCCATTTTTTCTGTTTTTTGGCGCTGAGGATAGTTGCTTATAGATTATAAATTAAATATCCAGGGTATAATTCAATATTGCCAACAAACAAGATGACAAAATAGAGCCCTAGTCTGGCATTAAAATCTTCTGCCTATATTGATTGTCTTATTTTATCTTCACATTTTTACAGACAAATATTTTGGTCTTTTTGATTCCTTGTCTCCCTGTCTTTACCTAGTTTTTTCTTCTGTGCATCTAGAATGATTTTTCTGCTCTGTCTTTGCTTACTTTAGATGACCAAAGCATACCCAGGTGTTTTGAAATGGGTAGATCATCTCATAGTGGAGCAAATAGGGCTGCCCCTAAGGGGAGTAAACCAACAATCAAAATTAATGTCTAATATGTTGTGTTTGAGGGTGTAGTAGAAGCAAGGCAGAGGAATCTCAAAACAGTAGAGGTTGTAAAAGAGGTTGCTAGGTTGTAAAAGGAATGTGTGTTGTACACGCTTAAGCAAATTCTGAGCAGGAAGATTGATTCCAGACTACCCATGGCAGTAATAATAGCTAACATTTACTGAGCACATACAATGTGTCAGACACTTTTAAAAGTGTTTTGCATTTACCTGCTCATTTAATTCTCACAGATTTATGAAATATGAACTATTATTGTCCTGATTTTATAAATGAGAAAACTGAGGTACAGATGTATGTTAAATAATTTGCCCAAAGTCACATAGCTGTTAAGTGGAGAGCCTCAATTTAAATTCTAGCTGTCTGTCTCCAGAGACTAAACTACTGAGTACTTTATTGCTTCTCTGCTTGTACTTGTGGATCCAAATGTACTTGCCTTGCTTATGGTTGGTTAAGAAACTGGATAGGACTAAGCTTCATTGTGAAGACCTTCTTTCCTCAGAGGAGTAGGCAGCAGCTGACACAGCCATAGCATTGGAACAGTAATTTAGCCTCCCGGTCTTGGGGCAGTATTTCTATGATGTATGGACAATAGAACATTTGAACAAAGAATGGCATAAATTGCTCTTTTAGTCTTTTTTAATCTTTAGTCTTTTTAATCTTTAAGATTAATTTGGCAGTGTACTCAGCGTGTTTTAGAGTAGAAAACATTTAGAGGCAGATCAGCGAAGCTTTTTCACTTTTCCTGGCATGATCATAAGGAAGCCTGATTTGCAGGAGAGGAATGTGCTGTGAGGCATTGCAGTGGAAATTTGACATAAACCCACATATTTAATTCTGGTTCTATTGCTTACTGGCTTCATTACTTTAGCATTTTTAGGCCTCGTATTTTCTCATCCAGAAAATGAAGGCAGTTGAATGATATAATCTCTTAGGACTCAAGTCTAACTCTAATATACTATATTTCTGAACTGAATTGTCAACTGATTGAAAAATAATAGTAATAAAAATGGAGGTGTCGTGCTCTGGATGTTGATTTTGGAGTTACCTGAATAAAAGTGATGGTTGTAATTGTTCGTAAGGATGACATACACAAGAGTGAGAAGGTCTGAGTTGTAAATATTTCCATATGAATGTTGTGCAAGCATCACAACAGTATGTCAAAAATGGAATTAATTTTTCCCCATAAAATATACTTTTTTACCCTCTCTGAGTTCCTTATTTTGATTAATCTCTTGCCACTCAAGGGCAGACATTTGGGGGGTCATATTCTCTTCATTTACCTTTATCCAGTGGATGCTTCTATTCTGTTGCTTTTAACTTATCATGTCCCTAAGGCTTCCTTTTTTCCATTGACACTGCTACTGTTTCAGTTGAGATGGTGATTAACTGTCTCTGTCTCTCTCTTTTTTTTTTTTAAACAAATTCTAGATCCTGATCATTAACTGTCTCTTAACAGGACTCTTTGACTGGAGCTTGTGTTCTACCAGTACTGCCCTTTCTTTTTCTGATGCACAAATTTGATCATATTTTTCTATTAGCCTTAATATTCTTAGCATGAACATTTCAGCATGATATTAATGGGGTGGGGAACCTGGGGCCTTGGGGCCACATGTGGCCTTCTGGATCCTTGAGTGCAGCCTTTTGACTAACCCAAATTTTGCAGAACAAATCCTTTTATTAAAAGGGCTGCAGAAGAGAAAGATGAAGCTTTTCTTGCCTCATTTGGTGCTTAAAAAAGAACAATCTTGAAATCAGAAAGCTGCAGGTTCCTCACCCCTATGTGCAGTTCTCTGTATAGCTGTTGCATCATATAGATGTCTCTTTCTAAAACTTTTCACAATTCTTTAAGTATTTGCTTCAGTGTGTTTTCTTGACAACAGACTGCTTGAGAGGAGAGACTGTCTTTTTTAACTTTGGTCTGGAACATTTAATACAGCACCTGATGTATGTGCAACCTGGTAAATGTTTAGCTCAGTTACCCTTTCTGCACAGAAATCTATTAATGCTTCTCAGAACAAATAATCAGAAATGGTACAATAATTGTTTTACCGCTATTTCTTAGTGTGATGATTACTATCTTAAATTTAGTCCTGAACGGCTAAATGGAAGGTCATGAGAACTGGTTGACTTTACTACTGGCTTATTGTACAGCCTCTTTTCAGCTTTTTAAATATGTTTGCAAAGATTCTTAAATTGAAAAGATTCTTAAATTCTTAAATTATAATTATAAGAATTATAAAGATTCTTAAATTATGTTTTAAAAAATCGGCATTGAAATTATAAACTTTTAAATTTTTGGAAAAAAAGGAATGTGGCTTAGCTCAAATGGATCTGAATATTTTTCCCCTTACAGCTCCACTCCTTACCCCCATGATATGTTTATAGTGTGAACAAAACCTCAAAGGAGCATACTACTGTAAGTGAACCAGAATATTCATTTGTGTGTGGCCTTGGATTGGTCATATGACCTGCAGAAAAATGTAAATAGGGCCGTTTACTTAATTTTAGACTTTAGAGGGAAAGGTTTGTCTTCTGGAAATATATCAGAAAGATCTATTTCAGCAGGTTTCTGTAGCAGAGAAAAATAACTTAATTGCAATCTTGATCAATAATGATGTTGAAATCAATCGTCAGTCAGTGCTTCAGTCCTCTTTGCATTGAAATCTTAAATAGGGTTTCTTCTAAATATTATGCTACATTTTTATATACAAAATTATTGCAACATCATGGGTGAAAGTGTAATTACCTAATGGCAGGTCACTAGCTCAGAACTTTGAGCTTAGCAAATTTCACTGTTGTCTACCAAAGCAATTGAATATTTGAAATGATGACTATTTCAGCAGGTATCTTTAATGACTAAGAATTAAAGGTAAGAAAATTTTTCTTTTCTAGAAGTATTAATCCTGTATTATTAGTTGTATTAAAATTTATTAAAGTATGCTCTTATAGTTACAAAATTTTAGTGTACATTTTATTGGTGAATTTATAACTCAAAATTTATAATGTATTTTTCTAAATTTTTTTTAGATTTGTTTTGCTAAATGTTTTCACTCATTATTCCGATCGATCCCTTAGAGAGAAAGGTAAAAGGCATAAAACAAGATTGGGATCCTGGGCCTCTTAATGTTAGTTATTTCAATAACTTATTGTGTTTTCACCTACCAGTTTCTTAGCCAGTAAGTGAAGAGTAATAAAAACCTCTGTAATCAACCCTCATTGCAGATATACTAAGAGGACTTAGTTTCCCCAATTGAAATACCAGCAGTAATAATTAAACATGCTTAATAGCTCTCATTTTAATTGCTACATAAAATTAATTTATTACACTAACCAATATGTGAAAATGATTAGCATGGTAATAATTCTTTTATAAGAATATAAGGTCTTACTTTGATAACTTTTACAACAGTAAGCTGAAAAGGAAAAAAATCTTTTATAAAATATTTTTAAACTACTTTGACCAATTTATTTCAGTTTTTCAAACTAAATTTAAAATGATTAAATGCTTAGAAATAAAAATCCATTGTAATATACAAATTTATTTCAAAACTTCTTTAATTCACTATCTACTTTTTACTTTAGACTAATTTTTCATGTTTTCTTATACTTTTGTAACGTTATTCTTAAAAGTATTATTTTCCCATGTACTTCATTAAAGCAATGAAGTTTTACTATATACTTACTGTAATCTCATCTTTATAAAACTATTATTCACAAATACTTGAAACAGTTATAAAATCTTTAACCCAAAATATGATTGACATTTGTATATTTTGTCAATTTTTTGTGCAAGTTTTATTCATTTCAATTTGTTTGACAAATTACTTACAAATCATTGTAATGGACTACCAATATAGTGGTTCTACCAGAAAAAAGACATGATCTATTTTAAGTTGTTCACAATTTTGTGTAATAAATAAAATGTAGATAGATAATTACACAGCTTATTATTATTATTATCTATTAAAGCATAAGCATTTATAGCCCTAATTTTTAAAATTTGCCCTCAGAGAATGGATAAAGAAGGAAGGTGTTTGCCAACTCCATATTTAATTGACTAGCCGTCAATTTCTATCCTATTAGATATCTTTATTTTTGTCAGTGAAATTTAAATCAATATACTTGTTGCTTGTGTTAAATATATTATTCCTTAGGTGTAGCTATTAAGCCTTCATAAAGTTATGAATCACTTAACTCTTGATTAATGGCATTTCAGATCAGGTAGGCACGCATGCAGATTAAAACTGAGTTTAGTATATAATGTCAGAATTAGTATTAAGAATCAGCAGTTTCTAAAACAAAGACCCTTTAGATAAGCTAGCTTTTATATTAAATTGATTATTTTGCAAGATTTCCTAGATGGCATATACTTTTGTTAATGTCATAATAAGTTATAATTAATAATTTTTAGAAATTAAAAAGTTAAAAAAATTTACAGTTGATATTTGAATAATGCTTATAAAAATTTTTAATAGAGTATATCCTTCAAAATTCTTATTATTTCTGTGATTTTACTGCCTCCAGAGTAAGTTAATTGTAATAGATATTGAAGTGACATTATTATATCGAAAATATCATTTATCATCATTTCACAAAAGATAAAATATTTATCTTTTTGTGCTTTTAAGTCCAATAGTAAATGCTGAGGCATATTACATATATAAGCATAGTATTTTTTAAAGAGTTAATTCTTTTTTTGAAACTGGTTTACTAATGTATATATCATTTATTTTAAATTGTACTTAGCAAGAGAACATTTCTTAAGTGCTCTTGTTTTAGAGAAGGAAATATCTTCATATGTCTTTATTTAGCACATTTATTGAATCTACTGTTTATTCTCATACATTTTATTTTTACAGAAGTCATTTACCTTTATAAAATGTACATTAGATTTATGTTTTAATTATTTCGGCATGCAAAAAAAGTGTTTCATAGTTTACCATCGTAAGTATAAAATAATATATTCAATGCTTATTTTGTTTTCAAGATTTAAAAATGAAGCTCCCACCAAGGAACAAGAACCTGGGTCTAAGGTAATGTTTGTTTAATTTTATACCTTACAGGTTTATACATTTGAAAGTATTGTTGGTGTGATTTTTTTAAAAATTTCAATTTCAATATGCATGCATCAATAATAATTGGGATGTTATCAGGAAGAAGATAATTGAGACTTTAAAATTTTTATTAGATAAGTAAGTAAAATTATAAATTGTTTTTGTTTTGACAAAGACAATATATATTTCACTTGTCTATTATTTAGTTCAACTAGTAAGGGAGATAAACTTATGAATTAAAAATCCTGAAATCTGTAAAAACTCAGTCATTTGGTACATTGGAAAATTAATCTTCCCAGATGATTTAATTTTCTGGGACATTTAAACTGTCAAAAGTTTTAACTAACTTTAAAATAGAAATATTTTGAATATATATTAAATATATTTCAGCTATCTTAAATAGATACTTTTAATAAGTCTCAGAATTATTGTATAAATGTTATATACTAGACAGTCTGAGTGTACAGTTTTCCTTGAGGACTGCTTTCTTGATATTGTTTTAATATTGCTTAATATTATTTGCCTCTTTTTGAGTATAATAAAGTGAAGCAGATTTGTCATTTATCTTTTGAAGCAGATTTGTCATTTATCTTTTGAACATTATTTTTGTCTTGGATAGTGCATAAGTGAAATAAATCTAGGCAGAGGTAGCAGCTTTCTTCCAAGCAGCTTTCTTTTTTTTTTGAGACAGAGTCTCACTCTGTTGCCCAGGCTAGAGTGCCGTGGCATCAGCCTAGCTCACAGCAACCTCAAACTCCTGGGCTCAAGCAATCCTCCTGCCTCAGCCTCCCAAGTAGCTAGGACTACAGGCATGCGCCACCATGCCCGGCTAATTTTTTACATATATTTTTAGTTGTCCAATTAATTTCTTTCTATTATTAGTAGAGACAGGGTCTCGCTCTTGCTCAGGCTGGTTTTGAACTCCTGACCTTGAGCGATCCGCCCGCCTCGGCCTCCCAGAGTGCTAGGATTACAGGCGTGAGCCACCGCGCCCGGCC
>CAUYRT010045555.1:0-14496 GCA_963574885.1 Lepilemur ruficaudatus
GATTTTTTTTTTTTTTTTTGAGACAGAGTCTCACTCTGTTGCCTGGGCTAGAGTGCCGTGGCGTCAGCCTAGCTCACAGCAACCTCAAACTCCTGGGCTGAAACGATCCTTCTGCCTCAGCCTCCCAAGTAGCTGGGACTATAGGCATGCGCCACCATGCCCGGCTAATTTTTTCTACATATATTTAGTTGGCCAATTGATTTCTTTCTATTATTAATAGAGATAGGGTCTCATTCTTGCTCAGGCTGGTTTTGAACTCCTGACCTTGAGCAAGCTGCCCGCTTCGGCCTCCCAGAGTGCTAGGATTACAGGCGTGAGCCACTGCGCCTGGCCCCATTTTTCTATTTCTTAATGGTTTTCAGCACACTTTTCATGGGTAATTTTTCCCCTCTAGCTACTGCCAGATAAAACTGTGAAGTTCATTTTTATTAAATCCAACCTGTAAAATATCTCTTGCACATCTCCCCAAGATATCCTCAGTAGCTCTAAACAAGCCCATACTTCTTGAGTCCTACTAAATTTGGGGGCCTACTAGCCTGTAAATAAAACACTAGTTAATTCTGGTTCTTTCTTGGTAGGAGAATTTGTAGTTGGTGGAAAAATAGAAAGACTTTCAATGTATATCTTTAACTAAACTTGTAGGATATCTGGATATTGTAACATGCGTAAACATTACTTCTTGAAGATCTTACTTGATATTTAAATTTTAAAATATGGGGACTTTTAGCATTCTACTCTTGGTGATAATAATTTTAGGAGATTAGGAGATTATGTAATTTCTGCTATATATTAGTTAGGAATGTATCTTCCCTCTCAAGACCCATAATCAATTAACTCAGGTACAATACACACCTCCTTTAAGATGCTTTTTTTTTTCTCAAACTGCAGACAGTGAATTCTGCTCACATACTTTTGCATACACGGAGAGCTCTGTCAGTATGAGCCCCAGAAGAAAAATGTTTCTTTGTCTAGGACAAGCCCCTAGAACTCTAAAGAATAGACAAAATATATATACATATGAGTTCTGTATAAATTATTTATGCTAATATTCTATGAGAGGTAGTATAACATGGCAGAAAAAAATATATAGATCTTAGAAGCAGGCAGCCCTGGGTTTGAATCCCAGTGTCCCTGAGCTTATTAACACTTAACTTTAGGTGATTTTCTTACATTTTCCAAGTTTCAATTATTTTATTACAAATTGGGGATGAGAATAATGTCTAACCCTCTATAGGATTTAATTCTTACACTATAAGGTGAGTGTAAGAATCGAAAGAGTTAAATAAAGTACTTGGAACTGTCCTGGCACAGGCAATGTACTCAGTGAACAATTGACCTCTTGCCTATATGTGCCTTTTCATATAGATGATTGCCACTTTTAACGGTCACCACCATAGTCTACTCTACTGCCCCCAGGCCTTGGTAGGAATCTATTCTACTGACCATGTCCTTGAAATCAAAGTTCTTTTAACACCCAGATCTGAGAAGACTTCCTATGGTGATGGTACTACTGGAACAGGGTATAAAAGTACCCGCCAATCTCCTCAACCTACCAGCATATTAACACTAATAGTTCATATTTAAAAGTCAACTACTTCATAGTTGGTCCTCTCTCAACAGTTCCACCATGTTATAACCATTCTTTTTATCTCTCTCCTGTCCTACCCTCATGACTCTGTTATAGCATATTCATGAGTTTACCCTATGAGAATATAAGTGCCTCTGAGGATTAGATCAATGCTCACCTATCTTTGTAAACCAGTCAACTGCTGGTCACTAAATCTTCATGTTGAGAATATTAGGCACACATCAAATACATTAAAAAGTGCATTTTCCTTTAAAAATGACTTTATTTCTATATTCACAAAGCTTTGTTCTTGTCTAAATAACTTGTTCATCAACCAAAGAATGTTTTTTAGCTTTGATGTTTTCTATTCAGCATTGATTGTTTGCTGTTTAACTCCTTTATTCATTGAACAAAGTATATTCAATTGTAATTATCCTTCCCCAATTTAATTTTGCTCTTCTGTGCCCACAGCTATCAAAGCGTTTGACCCCCTGGTCTTTCTATATTATTTCTCAGTTCTCTGTGGTATTTGTAACTTCCACAAAGGACCATCTGCAGATTTAATTAACTTGTTGAATCCTCCTTCCAGATCATTAATGAAGTTGTTAAATAAGTCTGATCCCAGAGCTTATCTCTGTGGTATCTTGATGGTCCTTCAACCCCAATTATGCACTACATTTCCTTTTACCATTTTCCCTTATTTACATTCCCTTGGTCATTTCCCAAACCATTGAAAGGCTCACTTCCAAATCATTTGAAATTATATTTCAAATAAAATTTCATGTGAAATAGCTCTTGCTTTTTTTTTTCTTAAAAACTGACTTAACTATCCTTAGTGGAACAACAATTTATAGCCCCAATTTCCCATAACACTCTACAAATTTAAAGAAATAATTCAAACATTTAATGTCTTAAATAATGCTCTATTGGTCTTTGAAATTAGATAGATACTCTACTTCCAAAGGGAAAATGTCTATCTTTTCAGGGACTCTTTTTTAATATTTTTTTTATAAAGAGTCATTGTCATAGAATACTTACAAAATAAAATCATATTGCTTCCCTTAACTTTTTTCCTTCTGAAAGAGGAAGACATTTTCTATTATCTGACTACTTTCATAGTCAATTATACTACTATTAATGTGTATAAATTATCATGTCAGCCAGGATTTCTTGTGATTTTTTATCTGTGGGTCAGAAACAATTTTAGAACTGAGGGGCTAGCTTTTGATTAAAGATGCTGGATTAAATACACATTTACTTCTACTTTCTCCCTTAAACTCTAATAAAATAATATTAAAGACAAATTATAAAGGACATAAACCCTCATGGGCAAAGCACATAGGAGAGGGGACAAGGGCACCATAATTTATGAAACCAGAAAAGAGAGGTATAAATGATAACTCACTTGGAAGACAGGAAATGGCTCATAGTCTGGAATGGAGAGAGCCAAGAAGCGACTTGATTTATTCTATGGAACCCAGTATTTGTTGGCATCAGCTCTCTCTGCAACTAACAGGGAATAGCGAGACTAAAAGAGGAAAACTAGTGGGAAATTAGATTAAGAAGCAGTCAGATTCCTCAGAGCTGCTCCCTGCCCCCAGTCAGGCTCCTACCTGTCTCCTGCCCCAGCAAACACCAGAGTTTCATGCTCATCAGAGGGTATGACAAAAATTGGAACACAGATGAGAAAAGAAATACCATAAAACAGGAGTATTAAGTAAAAATTCACATACTGAACTTTGCAACCCTTTGCCTTATCCTCCCTATTTGGCTCTCAGAGTGCTAACAATCAAGTTCAATTCCTCCAGGAATTTAATTAATTCCTTCAGGAAACTGTAAGAATACTCCCTGTAAGATCAAGTGCTAACGACTGTTACTTACTTGAATTGTTCAAAAGAATGTACCTAATATCATTGACGTTGACATCCCACATACATAACTGAGTTTTAAATCAACTTTTAAAATGTTTCACTCTTAAAACTGAGCAGAAAGCCAAGGATTACTGGATATCTGAGAAAAGGCAAAGATAAAAAGGAGGAAAAAAAAAAAAAAAGAAAAAAGAAAAAAAAGAAAAAAAACCCTAGCAGAAAATAATTAAAAGTAGCTTAGAGAAATAAGACTCTATTATGTACTAAAAAATTGTGAAAAAAAATAATTTTTGCTATTGTCTTCAGAAACATTGAAAAGAAACTATTTATAGGAACTGGAAAAAAATTTAAAAAGAACATTCAGAAAACAATAATGAAACAGGACAGCAGAAGTAAATAACTTAATTAATTTGGAAGATAACCTTGATGAAATGTCTCAATCACCACCTCCCAAAAAGGAGGAAGAATAAAATAAAAACAGAAGAAAGATGAAAAATAAGGAAGATGGTAACAATCAGAAAACCAATCTAAAAGGTTTGAAAACCAAATAGGAGTTTCAGAAATAAAAAATAAAGAAAACTTAAAGAGCCATCAAAATGATTTTTTTAATCCCAGAAATGAAATGAAGAATTTCTAAATTGAAAGATTCTTCAAAGTACCCAGCTCATTGATTTAATAACAGACTCAAAATAGTATATTATCGTCAAATTTTATAACACTACGGATGAAAAAAGAGGCCATAATTTTCCACAGAGAGAAATGTAGATTTCATATAAATGATCAAGAATAGAATGGCACTATACTTCTCAAAAGTTGTACTGGAAAATGTGACAATAGAGTTATTCCTACAATATTCTAAATAACAATACTCTATAACCTAGAATACTATACCCACCCAAACTATCAACTAATTACAAAGAAAGAATAAAAACATGTTCAATTATGCAACATTTGAACAACTTACCTCCCAGGTACTCTTTCTGAGGAAGCTAATTAAATATATGCTCTATAAGAATGAGGGTGTAGTAAAAAAACAGAAATACAAAGGATTCAGGAGTAGGAGATCTAACCACAACACAAAGGATAGTGTTGAAAGGGTATCAGATGAAAACAGTTGTGCTGTAGACCCAAAGAGCTTTCAGTATAGAATGGAGCGGGTCAGAAGGCTCTGGAAAAATTTACTTTAAAGCTATAAAATATCAAATACATTTGAATGTATTAGAAGGATATTATTATTTGAGGAGAACCTGAGGCTGACACAATATTGAATGACTGAAAAACTGAACAAACAAAAAATTAGATAACCATTAAATCCAGGATTAAATCCAGGGAAAACAAACATTTGTGTAATGAAGGAGGAGTAATGATAGCTAAGTTCATAGCTCACCTATATCATTCACATAGACACAATAAGATAAACACTGAATATTGATGGAACCAGTATTTTAGGAGAGGGAAATGGGAAGTGTTTGGGTATGTAAGTTTGTGTGTGTGTGTGTGTTTGTATGTGCATTATGAGTAGAGGTTGAAAAAGAGCTAAATCCTCATCTTCCATGGTTGGAAGTCAATATAGAATACCTAAAACTGAAAAAGTAAAAACTAATAATATAAATGTATTATTGTTATAGACATAGGGAAGAAAATGATTGACTCTGGCGAGAAGAAATAGAGTAGAATAAGGGCAAGGAATTGCTGTTTGTTATAACTAGTCTTATAGAATTATTTGATTTTTCAAACTACGTGCTTTAAAAAAGAACAGGTAGTTCGGTCACTCGAAAAGCAAAAGACTTATCACAGGTACTTTACAATATAGTAAATCCAAGTGGATAATAAGCATATATGTTCAACTGTATTAGTCATTAGATAAGTGCAAAATAAAACCATAATATAATACCATACTACCAGTATGGCCAAAATTAAAAAGATAGATAATAAATAAGCACTGATAAATTTATGATGCAACTGGAATTCTCATTTATTGTTATTGGGAATACAAATAGGTGTAACCATTTTGGGGAGCTGTTGACAGTATCCATTAAAATTGAAATTAAATTGAATTTTAAATTAAGCATACCCAGCAACTACACCCCTAGGTATTTAGATATATAGAAATACATACATATGGTTACCCAAAGACATGTACAAGAATATTTATTGTAACAAAACAACTAAAACTGGAAACAATCCAAATGTCCTACAATGGAATGGATAAATATATTTTGGTATATTCACAAAATCAAATAGTCCGCCATAGTGAAAAATACAAATGACAACTATTATAAAAGCAACATCATGAATGACTCTCACAAATCTAATGTTTAGCAAAAGGAGTTGGACACAAAGGAGGCCACATAGTTTGATTTCACTTGTATGATATTCAAAAAGCAGACAAATCTGGTCTACAATGTTAGAAGTCAGGACGATGGCTCCTCTTGGTGGGGTCTTAGAAGAAGACAGGAAAGGGGGCTTGGAGATGCAGATAATGTTCTATTTTTTAATCTTGGTTCTGTTTTCAAAGGTGTTTTCGCTTCACAGAAATTCATTGAGTTGTACACTTATGTCCTATGTGCTTCTCAAATTTCCAAATTTTTTTTTATTTCAGAGTATTATGGGAGTACAAGTGTGTAGGTTATGCATATTGCCTTTGCATCGCCCGAGTCAGAGTGATGTGTGCTTCTCTATGTAAATATTTCAATAAAAGTTTTCTAACATTTTGTGAGTTTTCCAGACTTCCTGCCTTTCCATCTTTCTATACTCTTAGGACTATTTCAAGGCTTGAGAGACAAGTGACTGTGGTAACCTAACTGGAGACCAACCTAACTGGAGACCAAGGATCTGGAAAATTTTCAGGCTTGCCATTCAGTGCTTGACATCATTTTACCAAAAGAGAGTGCCGTAATAATTTGCTGACAGTAAATTAACAAGTACTTAAAAGTACAGTTCTCAGTTCTTTAGAAGTTCCAATCAAATGGTCCACTCCAGAAATGAACCATATAGTTTATGTACAAAGAAGATTTTTCCATAGATGTTAGCACGTCTGTTGTTTAGAACACACCACGCAAATCTCATATGTTCTCATTTATATTTCTGATAATTAACATCTTAGTGTGGGAAAAATGGAACCAGCAGGAAAAGGATGGAAGAAAAATGGTTAGGATATATACTATCATTCTGGTTTAAAGACATTGTGGGTTAATGATTACTATAACAATTTGTAGAAGGTTTTTTTTTTTTGCAAGGAGGTTGGAGTTCATACCGAAGGCACTGAAAACTATTTAAGGTTTTTCAGCATGGAAATAATTTGATTATATTTGTATTTTATAAGGATTATACTAGCTGCAATACAGGAAGAACATTTTTGTGAGAGAACAGTAAGACTCAGAGTCTGGAAACTTGTTTTCTGATATTATTTCAAGCAAAAAACAAAAATGGTCATTGTGGTTTACACCAGGCAGTGTGATTGAGAAAAAAGTAGATGCATTGTGGTGACTGATTGAATGGAAAGTGAGGAAGAAGGAGAAATCAAGGATGATCCTGTAACTCTAACTACATATGATCCAAAAATATCAGGGATGAAAGTGTGTGACTGACAACAATATTTTTTTCATTCTTCCCAAGGCATACCACTTCCCAAGATACTGTTGTGCTTTGAAGACTAATACAAAAACTAAAAGGGACTCTTCTTATTAAATTATGTATTTATTCAACAAATGTTTTGAACCTCCCTGCAGGGGTAAGGAACATGCAGCCTCAAGGCTACATGTGGCCCTCCGGATCCCCAAGTGTGGCCCCTTGACCAAACTCAAACTTCACAGAAAGAATCCCTTTTATATTTTGCTCTGTAAAATTTGGATTCAGTCAAAAGGCTGCACTCAAGAATCCAGAAGGCCACATGGGTTCCCAACACCACAAGTTTCCCCCCCCCTCTGTGCCCTCGTGGAGTTCATGTTCTGGCTGGGTAGTAGAATCAAACAAATAAGCACTTCAGTGTTGGAGAGTGATGAAATGTTCTAAAGAACAATAACACAGTGACAGGGAGGAGGAGACGTGTTACTTACTGGACAGGGCCTGTTGGAGGAGGTAACATGTGAACAGAAACCTTTAGGACATGAGGAGGCTGACTGTGAAAATACCTGAGAGAAGAACATTCCAAGCAAACCAAACAGTAAGGAAAACATAACACATTCTAGGAAAACCAAGAAGAAAATTATGCCAAGAAAAAGGGGATAAAAAGTGAGAGAGAGCACAGTGAATGGTAATAAGGAAGCAGGGCAGAGCAAGTCTTGGAGGCCATTTTAATGATTTTGACTTTTACTGAGTGAAAATGGGGAGCCATAGAGAATTTAGAGCAGAGGAATGCCAGCATCTAAATTATGTTTTAACTATGTCTCCTTGGCTACTATGTTAACAAGAGACTACAGGTGAGTAACTGTGGAAGGGAGATGAGCTAGGAGGATTTTACCATAGTCTGGATTAGAGATGGTGACGATGTCATACACAAGGGTGGCAGTGGTGGATATCTCATGAAGTGTGGATTTTAGATATATTTTGAAGGCTGAGCCAAAGGATTTGGATGTGCAGTGAAAAGAAAAAAGAAATCAAGGATGATTTCTAAATCTCAATCCAGAGAAAGTGAAACGATAGATTTTGCCGTCAACCGTGATAGTGGAAGACTGTTAAAGGCAATTTCAGGGGTGAGAAAATCAGGACTATTCTGGATTATTGGAGACCCTCATAACCAATCTTTCTATTATTTTATATTAATATCATAAAGTTATGATCAATATATAAATCTGCAATGTGTTTTATAGGCACAGAGAACACTTCAAACAAAGGCTCAGAGGTTTGTAAAGATAAGGTACATTTCAGTGACTGGAAATAGCTTAGAATGGGCTGGAGTTTAAAATTTATGTTAAGGAGAATTAGGAGATAAAGCTAGAGAGGCAGGCAGAGGTCCAATCATGGGAGTTGTTATATTTTATGCTATTGAATTTGGACTTTATCTTTTAAGCACTGGGTAGATACTGAAGGGTTTTTCTTAGCTAGATATTCTTTAATAAAATAATCTTCTAGGATCTCCTCTCGCAGACTCAATCTATTTGGCTAAAATTGCTGCCACCCATAGATAACTTCAAGGTCTCTATTAAACTGGAAAATGCTTTAAAACCACATTAGCCCACCAAGCCAGAAACTGCATATCTTTTCAAGCACTACCATAATAAATGCATAAATCTGCCTGTCTGATTCATCATATTTTGGACCTAAGTGAGCATTTTCAGGCAACTACCTTTTCTAATCAGTGATTCCTACTAGGAGAGAGTGATGCAAATCATTAAGAATTATATTCCCTCCAAGTCAGGCTACTGGCTTCAATTAGCCTTTTTCCACATGATCTATAGTGTAGTACATGTTCTTAGATATAAAGATTTATGGCTAGTTACTAGGGTAAGTTTGTAATTTCTGAGCTCTACTTGATCATAGTTTTACAGAAAGCTGGATTTCCTCTAATATTTAGCCATTATCCTTCAAGTGATAATGGTGTTTGTGTTTCCCGGGGCATAAGATTAAAAACGAACGTATGCCCCATACTCTTGACTTTCACAGTTCAGTAGTGTAGACTTGCCTGGTATGAAGAAATAGATGCTTGTCATCCAAATAGTCAGGAATTGCTCTCTGCATTACTAACTAGACAAGGCAATCCCTAATAGCTTTTATTTATTTGATGGAGAATGGTAATCTATTAAAAAGATTAGCTCTATTCACTTATGGCAAAGGTGCAAACAGCTTTACAGAAAGGTAAAATGACAAAGCTATTGGAAATACACAAAAATTTCTGTGCAAATTTGTCAATGGCACCCCCCCCATCCTTAAGATAGCTTTAAAATTTTAAAAGACACTTAGATGTCTTTTACATAAGATTTGAATTGGAGTTATTACAACTTGGGATCATAAAATGAAAAGATCGGACATATGAAATTTAGGGTCCTTGTCTAAACTCATTCATTTATCAAATATTTATTTAATTCAAATGTAATAGGATATTAAAATTAGATTTTTCTCCTTTCAGAGTTTTGATACGTAATAATATAAAAGTTGTTAAGGACTCCCACATCCCAAAGCTGGGTACTAAAATACCTTTACAACACTTATAAAAATCAGCTGTGCCTGCATTATCCATTAACCACCTTCCACATGCTTGGACAATTACTCCCATTTTACATGAAAAAGGTGGGGGGGGTTTCCCCCTAGTCACGTGACTAGGTAGTGAAATCTAGGAACAGAGTCCAGTTTTCCTGAGGCCAAATTGAGAATTAGAATATCTGTCTTTCTTGACTGAATTTGGGGAATCAACAAAGAACTAAGAAAATATTTGCAGAAGCATAAGTGGGGTCACCTTTTGAATGAGATTTCAGATCTTCCTGTGTACAAAGTCTCCTATGCTATCAATAATACAATGAGAACTTGGTGTTAAATCTCCCCTTTCAACTCCAAGAAATGGGAGGAAAAAACAATATGGAAAAAAATCCTTTCCAGGGATAATAGCTATGTTAAACATGCCACTATTGCAGGTGCTGAATTAACTCATTCTTTCCGCAGAGCAGAACTCTTACATAAATTAATATATGTTAGCTTGATAAGATATTACATTAAATGTTTATGGGAACAAAGAGAATATGAGCTGAAAAGACTACTTGAATAATAACACTTTACGTTCAAAAGGTATAGGGAGAGGCTGTAAGAGCTGGTAGAAGGACCAGAGAGACTTCGGAAGCAGAAGATGAATGTAAGGCACGGCTTTCCCATTTACCTGCTGAGTATCCTTGGGGAAGCAGCCTATTATTTCTGAGTCTCACTTTTATCCCCTGGTTAACTGAGGATAAAATTAGGAGCAGCTATAAGTTCTAGACGCCTACCACGTGCCAGGCACTCTAGCAAGTGATTTAAATAGACTATCTCATTTAATCCCACAATAATATTATGAGGTAGGTAATATTGCTATTCCTTTTTTAGTGGCAAGTTGAAGCTTAGAAACATTAACTATATCTGATCCAATGTCATAGATCCTGGTAAATAGCAGCACCTGAACTTAAACTGAGCTAGTATGACTTCACAGATTGTGCTCTTAACCTCTATTTTGTTTATTCTAATCCTGCTTTAGGCACAACAAATGTTGAAAGGAATAAAAAATGTACATCATCAAATAAAATATTATGGCTCATTATTCTCAGGAGAACATAATTTAGTTGGCCTTCCACATGATCTGTTGGGCTTAATTACCCTTGGGCACAGATAAAGTGATCAAGAGGTAGCAGATTATAATGCAAAGTGTATGAAACCTGGATTTGGTCATATATGGGTTAGAATCCCAAATCCATTATTGACTGGCTGGCTGACACTTAGAGATGTCCTCATATATGTCCAGAAGGATGAAACTAGCTGCCCTGCAAAAAATAACAAATGCAAAAGTTTGGGGCTCGTAATAGATGTGTAGTAGCTTAATGCAAGTTTCACTTCACAGAGGCAGATCTCATATTAGAACTCAGACATCTGCTTTTCAATCCAGTACTCTTTTCACTATCACAGGCTACATCTTTAGTTTCTAGTTCAAACTCTGTACAAAATGCATTGATCTCTACAGTTAGTTGAAGTGACTTGAAAACTTGTTCTTTGTCCAGGAGATGAGACTAAAAATGATGTAAGGTATTTTTCCATATGTCTGAAACCTGGCAAAATGATTATCCTGGCAGAATCAAGGACAGGGTTGTGAAATATCTCCAAGTGGCTCTGAAATTGAGTGGCAACTCCATTCTGTATCCAAGAGGAAGTATGTTGAATCTTTAGCCCAGTTTCTCCATCACAGATGAAAGAAGAAGAGTAGGTAGATGGAACTGAAGAGAGGAAGTGGGTACCGAACAACGACAAGACTTCTCAGCTGCTCTAAACATGAATGACCTCAGTCTTAGTGGGTTTAAATTCCTCTCACCTCCCAGTTCAATGACCTTCTTCTGTCATTCTTCATTTCTGGCAATATTCAGTGCAGAACGTTTTTCTACCAAATTCACATTCATCTACCTTAATGGAATTTTAAAAGAGCAGCTGCGTCCATCCTTTTACAGGAGGGTTTACCTGGATGGACAACTCAGAGAAACCCCAAATCCTCAAATTTTCTCTTTTTAAATGATGCCATAAAAGCCCGGGTTACTCTTTTCTGGGCAGCTGCAAAACAAAGTGGCAACTTAATAGTTGAAGTTGTCATTTACTGAGCATGCACCATGTGCCAGACAACCTGAGAAAGCTCAGGTTGAGAAAAGTTCGATAACGTTTCTGTCTGCTATGAACTTGAGGAGGTACTTTTACATTCATTTTCCTCCCAGATGCCCTCCTCACAGTTCTGCGATAATTGGAGAGAAAATAGAAGAAGTATTTTTTTCTCTGTTATGAGAATGGAAATTTGTTCACCTTTTGAATGATTCCTAAAATTTCCCCCCAGAAACAAGGATGGGGGCAGAGCAATCTCAAACAGATGAATGCTGACAGAGATCTCTCAAATTAGGGGTAAGATTCAAAATTTGGAAGAACATGGAAGTTTTCCTTTCTGGCCATTCTTTTCACCTGGTGAATGGACAATATACTCTAGGCAAACTATTACCCTCTGTCTACATATTTATTTGTAAGTCCCTGGGGAGAGAAAAGACAATAGAATAAATTGTTCTGCAAAAAATTTCCCTTTAGGGCAGGTTAAAAGACCTCCAGTAACCGAGAAAAATGAAGCCCTTTTTTTGACTTGTATGTTCTCTTTATTTTAAACTTAAAAGAAATCATTTCTTACTACAATTTAAATTATAGAAAAAATTAAAAAATAGAATATCAGATAAGCAAAATAGGAAAATAATGACTACTGAAAATTGTACTGTGAATGCATAATGCTGTTAAACTTTTTGCTATTTATTGATATCCCTGAATATTCTTGATCAGGTGCTTACTATACTTTAAAAGGGCCTGGAAACTGTGAGAGGTTCAATGTCCATATGAATTTATTAAATAATAGTTATATAAATGAGCCTATTTCTGAAGCAACTGTGGGAAAAGGTTAAGGTCTGTTATTTTTACCAACAGCTAGTTTGTCCAATTATTTTACACTAGACTGTGTTCTAGCCTATAGCTTGGATAGCCCTGTTCAGCAGTCAGAGTTTGATTCACAAGACACTGTTTATGGACACCTAATATCCCCTTGTATTTATGCGACTTATAATTCATATAATATATAAGGGAGCATATGTTGTATAATTGGCTGGCTTGTCTATATCACCACAAATAACCATCTTGATTTATATCCCTGCCCAAATTCCTACTAAAAAGTGATTGATCAAGTAGTCTTTTCATACAGAAAGCATTTTAGTACAGGTCCCCTTAAGATGTGTCTAAGTTTTATACTATAAGAGAAATTATCTTCTTATCACACACATTTAAAAGTTTCTTGTAAAAAAAGGATAAAGTACTTCCCTTGTTTCAGAGAACACAAAGGTGGGAGTCATGTATTCATTGGGAGGGGTTGGAGAATCCACATGTCTATTCCATCAATGAGATAGGGTAGACATAGAGTAGGCCAAGTTTCCATGTCAATCTAGTTCCTAAAACTAGAAAAGGATGTGCTCCCCACACTCCCCCCAACCCCACACACAGAGCACATGATGGACATCAGCCAGTTTCTGGATCTTGAGTGGTCAAAAATTTTCTTAGTATAGTAAACCCTATACACTTCTAAAAATGCTCAAGCAATACTTAAAAATGCTTCCATTGTCTAAAAAAATACGACATCAGCCAGTTTCTGGATCTTGAGTGGTCAAAAATTTTCTTAGTATAGTAAACCCTATACACCTCTAAAAATGCTCAAGCAATACTTAAAAATGCTTTCATTGTCTAAAAAAATACGATTTTTATATTATCAAGTAATACTGAGACATGTTTACCTAAAAAAAAATCATATCCTTTTTAAAAAGACTTTTAAAAATGTTACATCTAGGCCAGGGGTTCTCAATGGGACGAGATTTTTGCCTTCCAGGGAATATTTGGCAATGTCTGGAGATTTTTTCTTAATTTTAGTAGTGATTTTTTAAAAAGTTTTATTTTATTTTAAATGTTCACACTACACAGAAAATGACAAATGTTTAAGGCAATAAATATGTCAACATTTTTGATTGTCACAACAAGGGTGCTAACAGCAGTTAGAGGATAAAGTCCAATGATGGCACTAAATATCCTTTAATACACAAAATAGCCCTCTACAACAAAGCATTATCTGGTCTAAAATGTCAATAGTGTCAAGGTTAAGAAACCTTAATCTAGACCTAGCTCCATATCTAATATTTAATCCATACTTGTGCTGCTTGCAAATTTTCAAGTAGAAATACAAAATAGAAAATTTAGTCTCCTTAGAAGATGATGTTCTGCTGCTTTATGGTAGGTAACATATTTCTGGATATAGTGTAGCTCTTTGATTTTAAATGTGAAGAGTCTCTAGGAGGACTTTATGTTGTTTCATTGTGTTTTATGGTTGGCTACATTACATCCATGTGGCATTCTCTCCTTTTAACTCTTAGCAAGGTTGAGAAAAGAGTTTTCACCAGCAGCCCTTTCCTATTAATATCTTAAGAGTAGAAAACTATTCTTCTTTTTCCCCTTAAAACATTTTTTTTTAATTGCAGCATATTATGGGGGTACAAATGTTTAGGTTATGTATATTGCCTTTGCTCCACCCGAGTCAGAGCTTCAAGCGTGTCCATCCCCAAGACAGTGCGCACTGCACCCATTACATGTGTGTATACCCAACCTGCCTCCCTGCTCCCATCTGCCTGACACCCAATGAATGTTATTACCATATATGCACTTAAATGTTGATCAGTTAATACCAATTTGATAGTGAGTACATGTGGTGCTTATTTTTCCATTCTTGGGATACTTCACTTAGTAGAATGGGCTCCAGCTCTATCCAGGGTAATACAAGAGGTGCTATGTCACCATTGTTTTTTGTGGCTGACCTGCTCACTTTTTGAGCAGCAG